>CM039449.1:30333194-30405374 GCA_022388445.1 Zophobas atratus | reverse complement strand
TTACTCTAGTTACACAAAGTTATTTGTACAGATATATTTGTCATGGACACTTAGGGAGCAACAGTGTAACTAACATTAATTCAACAAAAACCTTGATTACAAAAATGTAACAGTTTCTTTTTTAACAGTCACAAATTTAAAGTAATTAGTTAACAATTTTTCCGACAGAACTTCCCTCGCTCATAAAGTACAGTACATCAAATCTAGCTGTTTCAAAAAGTTGTAAGATTTGATTTTGAGACTTTTATTTTTTTATGATACGTTGCATTTTATTTTGATTTTCGTTGTTATATTCCACATTTGGTTAATCATATCTTGACTAGGGCTACATGAGGCTAAAATTTCTCAGCGCAGGCTCAGTCTTCCCAGATGTCCTCGTAGCTACGATCGTGTGTGGGGGTCATGAAACATCGAGAACATATGAAAGTACCAAGTCGCCCGATGGATTCGATTACTATACTTTCTGAGCTTACGATCAATAGGTAAAAATTGCCCCTCAGCAATAATAATAACTTTAAGTGTTTATGTTTATACATCGGAAGAATGTCACGTAGAAATTAGTTTCATCTGAATGAGTTTGTTGCCTCAAAACAGACGATCAAAAATACTAATTAAAGCACAATCCAACAAAATGTTTTGAATATTATTATTAAATCATTACTAAATAAATACGTGCGTTTTCTCACATCTTCGAGAAAATGTGGTGACTCATTTTTAAATTGATCAGTAAGAAAAGTAATTGATTTTATTAAATTTATTTTATCTGACGAAAAGAGAAGGTAGTGTGGTTAGACGCATATTTTGATTAAAGTTTTTACCATGCTTGCGATAACCTTGAAACGTCTGAAAGATTTCGAAGCATTCGATTTTGCAGTTCGTAATTTAATCCATAAAATAATTCTACTCATTCACTTTTGACTCACCCTCAATTCTAGAATTCTAAAAATATAAAGGCAATGATCAATCGCAAGTTTCGATTAATCATATTTTGCACATATTTTGGTTAAAAATTTACCGTGCTTATGATAACTTTAAAACGTTTGCAAAATTTCGAGATTCGGTCTTACAGTTTCAGAATTAATCAATAAAATGTATTGACTCATTCATTGAGTCAATACATTTTTTTGAGTCTCCTTGTATAACGAGTTCTTAAAATATGAAGGCAATCAGAAGCATAGGCCCATCATATTTTTCACATTTGCGGTAGGATTGATTCGACAAACTTTAAGTTTGAAACGTTTGCCTGATTTCAAAGCTTCCGCTTTTGCAGTTTTTCATTTAATCCATAAAATAAAATGAAGCTGGAAGTAGGGGACAAAATGTATACATGGAATGACAATAAAGGAAAATTGGAAGAATAATTTCGCAAATCAAGTCAGCACTAACCGAAGACAAATAAAGGACAAATAAAGACTTTAGGTTTAAGAATGTAGATTTTGAAAGAAGAATGGGGAAGATAAACGTGGTTTAAAGTTACTCTTTCGGAATATTGCGGATCTTAAAAAGAAAGATAATTTATTTTGGGACTATGTGAAAATTTTTGATTTTGTGGCACTAACAGAAACATGGATACTAGAGAGAGACTGGAACAAACTGAAAGACGTGTTGCCAAAGGAATTTCAGTGGAAATTGCAAGGTGCAATAAAAGAAAAACGCAAGGGTAGAGCAAAAGTTGGAATCATAACAGGAGTGAAGAAAGATATAAAAGCAATAGAAGAGGGGGCGATAGAAATGGAAGGCATGGTTGAAAGAAAACTGACTGTAAATAAAAAAATTGGTCTAAAGAGTTTAGACAGTACTTCCCTCGCTGTCGGAAACTTGACGACTGCATGCCTATTGTGTTTTTTCTCATTACATTTTTGTAGTGGGAATTTAAAAAAAAATTGCGATGACGTCATCAACATTTTTGCAAGGACACGTATATCAGTTTGGGATAGATGTAGTGTAAGACTAAGAATAGAATTATTATATTCTCAAATTTTCAGGAAAATGAATTGGGTCGTTTTGAATATTGATTTGTAATAATCAATAAAATAACGAAACAATTTACTCACGTATACGTATCCCAGGCAGCTGAAAATCGTGTATGTATAAACATTCTTAATTTAAGATGACAGGCGTAACAGCATACTTGAGAGTCAAGCAGAGAAACTGTAAACAAAACGACCATCGGTTTTATTGCTTCGACTTCCGCTTATTATATAAAACATTGGGTTTTATTTTAATTCTTGACGGTGAAATTCACAATTGGTTGATTATAAACATGTCTATTTCACATTCGCGGAACCAAGTGAACGCATAAAACAAATGCAGGTCTGTAATGTTAAAGTCGATGTAAATAAGCGTGCTACCCTTATGTTTCAACCGAGTTTTTCCTTTAACAAATTTTGTGTCTACCAAATTGGGTTGGTTGGGGTGTAATACTAATAATAAGTGTTGCCTTTAATTTAATCAATAAAATAAATTGACTTCATTAATTTTTTTGAACCACCTCTTAAGAAAATCTAAAAAATATGAATGGAATGATAAATCACAAGTACAAACTCATCATATTTTTTGCATTTTAGATAGGATTTATTCAGCAAAATTTAAGGGTGACGTCATCAATTTTTTTAGGAGGGATGAACAAATACATTTTGAACAAAAGTTTACCATGCTTATAATAACTTTAGAATATTCCCAAGATTTCAAAGCATTCGGTTTTGTAATTCCTGATTAAATCGATAAAATAAATTCACGCCTTCATTAATTTTTTTGAGTCACCCTGCATATGCAAATCCAAAAATATGAATGGAATGATAAATCACAAGTACAGACTCATCATATTTTGTACATTTTAGATACGATTTATTCGGCAAACTTTTGAGCTGACGTCATCAGTTTTTTGTAGAAGATAACCAAATATATTTTGACTAAAAATTTATTATGCTCTTTATAACCTTAAAAATCTACAAGATTTCAAAGCATTCGGTTTTGTAGTTCCTGATTAAATCAATAAAATAAATTTACGCATTCATTAATTTTTTTGAGTCACCCTGTATATGCAAATCGAAAAAATTTGAATGGAATGACAAATTACAAGAAGAGACTCACCATATTTTGTACATTTTAGATAGGATTTATTCAGCAAAATTTTGTGGTGACGTCATAAATTTTTTAGGGGGGACGACCAAATACGTTTTGATCAAAAATTTACCATGCTTATGATAATTTTAAAGTATCTTCAAGATTTGGAAGCATTCGGTTTTGTAGTTCCTGAGTACATCAATAAAATAAATTTACGCTTTCATTTATTTTCTTGAATCACCCCGTATATGCAAATCCAAAATATCTGCACTTACCTGGCAACAATTATTGTAACTTGGTCCAATTTTTAAAATTTGGAGATATATATCCTCAATGACACTCACTCTTCAACATTTTTTTTCGAATTGGCTTCGCATTTCGCAATCGCAACTGTTTCGTCTCGCCACCCAAACAAGTGATTCCCCCCGCGCCCCTCGTCGTTACCAACTTCCGCTTTTTGCTATGGCTGGGAGTTTGTTTATATAAACTATGTCTCAACGTGCGATAAAGAAATGACACGGTCAGTGGCGTAACTGAAGCAAATGCATATGTACTTTTTCTCTGCTTCTCTCGATGTATAAACATTAACAGTCGAAGTTAATCATGTATTGACAATATATGAAATGATTAAGAGATATTCTTCCGATCACAAAAAAAAATTTCAACATTTGCTATTTATGGTGCTTATTCACGAACACACAATAACAAATAAATAAATATTATAACATTATTGTTGCGAAAATCGGAAGTGCTGTTCTTGATTTGATGGGCGAAAAAAGTTGGAAGTGCCGGGATCTGTTACCGGAACTTCTAATTGCACTGCACACTCCACCTCCACTAAACCACAGGCCACAGTTGCTTATGTTAAAACTCATCATATTTTGCACATTTTGAGTTAAACTTTTTTGGCAAAAATTGTAGATGACGTCATGAATTTTTTCGGGGGAATAAACAGATATATTTTCATTAACAATTTACCATGCTCACAATCAATTTTAACCATCTGCAAGATTTCAAAATATTCAGTTTAGCAATTCTTGATTTATTCACTAAAATAAAGTGACTGATTCATTTCTTTTTTTGAGTCACCCTGTATAAGCAAGTTAAAAAATTTGAATGCAATGATTAGTTACAAGTGTAGTCAGATCATATACTTTATTCAGCAAAATTCTGAGAAGACGTAATGACTTTTTTTTGGGGTTGATGAAGAGATACATTTTGATTAAACAGTTACCATGCTTACAATAACTTCAAAACGTCAAGATTTCTAAGTATTCAGTTTTGCAAAATCAATTCACTCCGTCATTAATTTTTTTCAGACACCCTGTATAAGCAAATATTAAAAATTTTAAAAGTATAGTCAGATCATATACTTTATTCAGCAAAATTGTGAGAAGACGTAATGAATTTTTTTTGGGGTTGATAAAGAGATACATTGTGATTAAACAGTTACCACGCTTACAATAACTTCAAAACGTCAAGATTTCTAAGTATTCAGTTTTGCAAAATCAATTCACTCCGTCATTAATTTTTTTCAGACACCCTGTATAAGCAAATATTAAAAATTTTAATGCAGTGATAAATCACAAGTATGGACTCATCATACCTTACACATTGAAGATGGCATTTTTTCAGCAAAATTTTGGGGTGACGTCATAAATTTTTTAGGGGGGACGACCAAATACATTTTGATCAAACATTTACCATGCTTATGATAATTTTAAAATATCTTCAAGATTTCGAAGCATTCGGTTTTGTAGTTCCTGAGTAAATCAGTAAAATAAATTTACGCTTTCATTTATTTTCTTGAATCACCCTGTATATGCAAATCCAAAAAATATGAATGGAGTGATAGATCACAAGTACAGACTGATCATATTTTGTGCATTTTAGATATGATTTATTCGGCAAATTTTCGAGCTGACGTCATCAAGTTTTTGGAGGGGATAAGCAAATATATTTTGACTAAACATTTATTATGCTCTTTATGACCTTAAAACATCTGCAAGATTTCAGAGCATTCGGTTTTGTAGTTCCTGATTAAATCAATAAAATATATTTACGCATTCATTAATTTTTTTGAGTCACCCTGTATATGCAAATCCAAAAAATATGAATGGAGTGATAGATCACAAGTACAGACTCATCATATTTTGTACATTTTAGATATGATTTATTCCACAAACTTTTGAGCTGACGTCATCAAGTTTTTGGAGGGGATAAGCAAATATTTTTTGACTAAAGATTTATGATGCTCTTTATAGCCTTAAAACATCTGCAACATTTCAAAGCATTCTGGTTAGCAGATTAAAAATTAAATTTCAAAATGTTGTTTTATAATTTTGATTTTTTTTCCAAAAATCTGGACGTTTCGGGTGAAAATTCGATTCAGAGTTGTAAATTACATGTGTAGGACTATGTTATTTTATACAATTGAAAACCCATTTACTATGTACAATTTTGAAGTGACGTCATCGCTTTAGTGGTGGGGATGATTCGACAAATTTTGGTTAGCGTTTTACCATCTACATGATATTCTTAATATAAGTACAAAATTTCACAACAATCGGTCGAGTACTTTCGGAGATTATCTGTCTAATAAAAATCCGGGACAACAGACGGACAGACGGACAGACGGACAGACGGACAGACGGACGGACAGACGGACAGACGGACGAACAGACGGACAGACGGACAGACAGACGGAAATGGGAGACCTATTTCTTCGTCTTCTAGGGGTCATGAAAGATCGAGAAAACGTAAAAGTAGAGAGTCGGCCGACGGACTCGATTACAATACTTCCTTTGCTTACGCTCGGGAAGTAAAAAGATGAAGAATCTGCACAATATATAGTAGAGGAATGAGAAACACGAAACAAGAAATACAAGGAAAAATCGAAGAGTCCGAAGAAGAATTTGTACTGTTAGGAGGGGACTTTAATGCCACAATAGGGAACAAAAGCAGGGAAGAAGACGGGGAAAACACACGAAAATCGAAAGATAAAGTAGAAAACAAAGACGGAAAATTGCTATGGGAATTAATTGCAGAAAGAGGTTGGGAAGTCTTAAATGGGGTGAAGGAAGGGGCGAGGAGGGGAAATTTACCTGGATAGGTAATAGAGGGGAATCGGTAATGGACTACGGAATAGTAAATGGATTAGCTAAAGAAGAGGTAGAAACATTCAAAATAGGAGAAAGAGTGGACTCCGATCATATGCCACTAGAAGTAAAATTGAGGGGCATAAGTAGAAGAAGCGGATGCTTAAGTAAGGAAGTAGGAAAATAGAAGAAGATATGGGTATGGAATGAAAACGGAATTGAGCATTATAAAAAAAAATATTGGAAGTGAAATTTAAAGAAAAAGGAACTGAAGAGAAAATGGAAGAATTAAAAAGAGAAATTGAAAAAGCAGCCATAAGAAAAGAAATTGTAACGAGAAATTTAGAAAAGAGAAACAGATGGTGGGATAGCAGATGCAGAGATTTAAAAACAGAAGCAAGGAAATGTTTACGAAGGTGGAAAAAGGGGAAAAGTATAAAAGAAGAGTACTAGCAAGCAAAAAATAATTACAGAAAACGATGCAAAGAAAAGAAAGAAGAGATACAGCAAGAAGAAGAAGAAAAAATAAAGCCATAAGAACGGAGCAAGAGGCATGGCAGTAAGTATATAAATAAAGAACGGAAGAACAAAATCACGATTAGTGAAGACATACCTATAATACAGTGGAAGAAGCATTTTATGGAACTGTTGAATGGAAAGGAAGAGAGAATTGTAGCGCAAGATAGTAAAACCGATAATGGTGGTAGAGAAAGGGAGACTGAGATTCGAGTAGAAGAAGTAGGAAAACAAGTAGGAAGACTGAAAAGAGGAAAAGCACCGGGGAGGGATGGGTTGGTAAACGAAGTGTGGATATTTGGGACGAATGGGATGACTGAAACATTGAGCGAGTTAATGAATAATGTTTGGACGTGGAAAGGTTTTCCCCGGGAATGGAGAGTAGGGCAAATATTCCCAATTCATAAAAAGGGTAATAAAGAAAAAATAGAGAATTATAGAGGAATAACTCTCCTAAATACGGCATATAAACTGTACGCAATGGTGTTGAATGAAAGGTTGGTGACAGAGATGAACGAAAAGAGTATGTTACCCGAAAGTCAAGCGGGATTTAGAAGAGGTAGAGGGACTATGGACAATGTATATATCCTGCATCATCTAATAGAAAAAGAGTTGCTAAAGGAAGGAGGTCGGGTATATGCACTGTTTGTAGACCTAAGAGCAGCGTTTGATACGGTGGACAGAGGGTGTTTGTGGGAATGCATGGAGGGAAGAGGACTGAGTGAAAAGTTAATTACAGCAGCAAGAGAGATCTATAGAGAGACAGTGACTAGTGTGAGAGTGGGAGAAGTAGAAAGTGAAATGTTTTGAACGACGAAAGGATTGAGACAGGGATGCCCATTAAGTCCCAGTCTGTTTGCTTGTTACATAAGCGATATCGAGGAAATGCTTAGAGGAGTACAAGCGGGAGGAATTGTGGTGGGGAGAGAAAAGGTATGGTGTTTGGCATTTACAGATGACTTGGTAATATTGGCGAAGGATGAATGTGGAATGAATGAGATGAAAAAAATCTACAAAGATACTTTAAAAGAAAGAAACTGGAGGTAAATGTAGAAAAAACAAAAATGATGGTGTTTAGAAAAAAAGGAAGAAAAGGGGAGGAAAAAGTGTGGCGTTGGGAAGATCGAATCAGAGACACAGTACAGGAGTTTAAATATTTAGGATTTAAGTTTACTAACTAACTAACACGGTAAAAGCATACATAAGAGAAAGAAGGGTCAAAGCAATGCAGATAATGGGAACGGTGTGGAGTATAGGTGAGTGAATATTTGGACATGACGTAAGAAGAAGGATGAAAATGTTTGATAGTTTAGTTAGGAGTGTATTAATGTATGGAGTGGAGATATGGGGATGGAAGGAATATGCAGAGATTGAAGCAGTACAAGAAAAAAATTTGAGGTGGATGTTAGGGCTACGGAAAGAGACGCCGGGCTATATAGCAAGAAAAGAATGTAAATGAGAGAAATTAAGACTATACACTGGGAAAAGAGCTGTAAAGTATGAAGGTTAAAAGAAAGCGAGGAATGTAGGATATTGTATGAATGCTGGAAGGAAAAAAAAGGAAGCAGGGGAAGAACATCACAAGGGTAGGCAAGGAAATTATGAAAGACTGGGATACGCATCGATGGAAATAGAGAGAAAGAGAGAAATGGGGGTGAGCATGAGAGAAGAGTTGTGTATGCGTGACAGAGACATAGATAAACAAGAGAGAAGAGCGAGTATAAGTAAATCTAGGTACAATGCAGACTATAGAAAGATAATAACGGAAACAGTACCAAAGTACCTAGACAGAGAAAGCGGGAAAGAATAAAAATAATTGCGAGATTTAGGTGTGGAAATGAAGAAAGAAATAATAAGTTTTGGGTAAGCGAAGGTGAGAGAATGTGTAGAATGTGTGGAGAAGGGCGAGAGACGATAGAGCACGTGACTGTGAGGAGAGCAAAGAAAGAGAGGAGAGTGTGACAGAGATTTTGAATGAAGACAGAAGAGGGGTGGAATGGATGAAAGAAGTGGAGAGGACAAGAGTAAAGCGGGGGCAAGGGGGGATGGGATAAAGGAAAAAAATGAGTTATTTGGTTTTCAAAATGTTTTATTTGGTTTTTGTTAATTATGAAAAAATTGTAGTGTAAATCAAGAACCTTTTAAGCCCGTAGGGTAAAAATAAACACTTACTACTACCATAAAATAAATTGATTTATTCACCGATTTTTTTGAGTCATCCCTTATAAGAAATTTTAAAATTATGAAAGTAATGATAAATGACAAGTATATAGTACAGTATAGTCAAATCTTTGTAATGACGTTATCCATTTTTTGGCGGTTCTGTTTGGATTAATAATAATTTATCGTGTTTACATTTGGTTTTGCAGATTCAGAATTAAATTCTAAAATATTGTTATATGATTTTGACTTTTTTCAAAAATCTGAATGCCTTGAGTAGAAACTCAACTCGTATTCATAAACTACTTGAACAAATTTTGTTTAGCGTTTTACCATCTTGACCATATACATATAAATTCTCTCTAATAAAATATACCCAGGAGATAAACAGAACGAGCAATCCCAGACAGACAGAAACGGGAAACCTATTTTCTCATACTGTAAAGGCCACGGAAAGTCAAGAAAACATGAAGGTAGCCGTTCGCATGAAATATACTTCTCTAGCTTTGCTCAGGAAGTAAAAACTCTCTAATTTTTTTTTTTTTACACAATACTGAATTGACTGTCAATGTTATTTTACACTCAAAACAGTAAATTTATTATATTTCCTCTTCCCGAACTTGAGTTAGGAAAGTACAACAGTAATAAGATCCATTTGGCAAATAGTTAATTAAAGAGGTTAAACGATTTAATGATGTTCAACCTTAATTGTACTAGTCTTCTCATCTGAACATTAATCCAAATGAAGGTGTTTTATGCTACCCATTATATTAATGTAAGTCAACGCGGTTGTATTATCAATATGTAATATATATTTATCCTTGATAAACTGTGTGCTAAAAAATATAGTATTCCATTTAAAAACTGTTATCTCTTTATAGCTTAATATTTAATAATACAAATAAATAATGCGAAAAAAAAAATAAAAAATATTACTCTACTTCAGTTTTAAACTTCTGCTATCATGACAATTTTTAAATTACGGAATTTGTTCCACAACTATCTAAGTAGTTTCCGAAGTGTCGCATAAAACCCTTATTCGTTGATTCATTTTCTTTGCGTGTGAAGTAAACAAGCTATTAATTTTAGAGGTTAATTCGAAAACTTTTGCTCAACTAAAAAGACCACTTTTTCTGTATTCGATACGGTTATTGCAGATACTTCAAAATTAAAAAAAATATAATGAAACGAGAGGAAAGTCCACATGTTCATGACCCTTAAAAACCCCTTTTTGAATTTTTTGTCGAATGTTACATTTTGTATTGACAAAACGGATTACAACAACGATAATATTTTCAACGAATATTTTGACCTTTTCCATCTCACGTACCCTGTCCAACCCCCTTCCACTCTTTCCGTTCACTCTAAACCTGCACGATTCGCTCTTTCATTTTTCAAACAACACATCTAATTATTCTTTCCATGCAAGGTCCGACTTTTTGCAGCTCATAATTTGACTTTGAAATATTACGAAAATTAAACTTCAATGAAATGTTTCGCCCAACATAGCAGCTTAGATTTATCAAATATACAACCGCCCACTCGTTTTACAGAAAGCGTGCGAAGGCTGAACAAAAACACAAAATTAAAAATACACCCTACTCTCAAAAACAATGATCGGTTTTTGCCGGTCTGTAAAAACTAAGGAAAAAGCCATTTTACATTATTCATCATCTGGAACACGGCCATTGTACCTCTAATTAAATTTTCAACTTAGCAGACACGTAATTCACGAAAAACGAGTAAAGAATTTCGCGTTATTGCATCCAAACCGCCGAAATGAAAGAGAAAATGGTAAAAACGGGGTCTGAATCGAGTGACGGAATTGCGAGAGAAGAGAAAGTAAGCGACTGTTGTGACTGAAGCACCATTGAAGCTCGACTTAAGGACCTATTTTTGTAAATGTGGTGAAATAAATTGATTTAAAAAACGCAGGAATTTTAATTTGACACTTTATACGTATTGATCGATAGCGAATAACCCTTAGGAAATATAAACCCCTAATCTCGTGCTTTTTTGACATTCCACTAATGAAAATGCACCTTTCCCTTTTCTGCTTTTTGACTGTCCATAATTTGACTGTAGCTATCTGCAGTGTGTTTGATTTTAAACTTTAGAAGGAACAATATCTGAAAATATGCAAATATGTGAAGATAATTGTTGTCACTTCACTTTTAAAAATAATTTCAACAAATTGAGTTCTGGTACGGAATTCTAGCTTCTACAGGTACAAGGTTATCGGCGGTAAATGTGGTAAAAATGATAAATGAAATCGCGGTGTACAAATATTTGTCTGGGGGTCAGTTTTTCGTGTTTGTGGGTAGCACGAGCGTATTTAAATCGCGATCGATCGAAATTAATTAGGAGCCAATTTCTGTCGAACGAATTGTGAAAAACTTTCCGAAACAACTTTGTTGAGTGTTTTCCGTCCTTGAGTGCTCTCGTGTTGATGGAGCTAGCCGCCTCTCCAGCCCTTATCGACCCGAAGGCGAAAAAGGCGTTAAATACCGTCGAAAAGCAAAAATCCATCTTAAAAGTTGTTTCTTCCAACCCATCGATTTTGCATATTGTTGCGAGCATAAAGAGAATAAAGATATGAAGTTTTCTTTGTGTTTGCCACTGAAAAACTTCCCCATAATGTAAAGTATACAATACCTTAAAGTTGAGATTTCAATACAAATTTGGTTCTTTTATCAAGTTTCGATTTCGTCGAAGCAAAAATACGTAGCCCGAGGAGGATTTTCTGCTGTTTCAAGTTAAACACGAACTAATCTGAGGTAAGACGGAGTTATTTGATGATAGATACAAGTTTGCGAACTTATGTTTTAAGTTATAATTATTATCATCATGGTGAAACCGATGTGCATTAGTAACGGATTAGGCCGAACCCTCGAGACGAGCTCTCATAATTTATAGAATGGCCCATAATATTGCCGAATATGTCGGCAAACTCATCGATTTTAACCGAAGGATATTAAGCTTGTTTTAAGAGTTTCACCCCATCCCTTAAATCTTAAAAGTGGCATGTAATGTGAAACTTTAATGTAACTGAATATGAAGCCGGCAAACTTATTACGGCAATATTGAATTCGGCTGCGTTCTTACAACTTAACGGTTATAACGTAACTGAGCTCTCGCATCGGTTTTGTAACCAAATTTGAATTTTCAACAAAACTAAGAATATCAAAATTAGTATAAAAATTAACACAAAAAATGAAGATTCTAGTTTCCCTCCTCTCGGAATTTTGATTTAGACATTACTGGGTCGTTCCATATGAAAACAACAAATTTGAATAAAAAAGGACGCCGTATGATTTTTGATTTTGATGAAAAAAATAACATCCGAAACTACTGAACTGGTTATTATTTATTGATTTGTACTTTAGAAATATCGGACAATTGGGAAAATGCTAACCACAGTTTGTCTGATCATCCCATAAAAAAATTGATGGTGTCATTTCAAAATTTCGCAAGGCAAATAATGTTGAAATTTTATAAAATAGCATACTTCAAAATCCGTGCTTTATGAATACGTCGCAATTTTTTACCTTAGACATCCAGATTTTTGGGGAAAAAAACAACCAAAACTGTACACCTATGTAGCAACATTTTATCATTTGCGTGAAATCTTATAAACCTTTTACCATATACCAATCCATATTTTAGCTTACAGAGTTTGTCATTAAAAAAATTAAATTTACAAAATCAAATTTTATAATTTACTCAACTTTAAATATATTATAAAAAAAATCGTCGAAGTTTGTTACAACACAACTCCTGAAGTCCAACAAATCTCGCTTCTTTGAAAAATTATTAAATTAGATTTCGTGATAACCTCTATAAAATAAAAATCAACCAAATTGTATAAGTATGGACCATGTAAAATATCTTTAAAGCAGGTAACCAACGGGGAAAATGGCCTCTCAGCAAAGATATCAAGCTTTAACTTCAAGTGTTTTGTTTATACATCGGAAGAATGTCTTGCATATGTCTTGAATATATTGCAGAAACATGTTTGTGAAGTAATTATAATTAAAACTAAACGTGGATTCGTAAACTACAAGCGTAGGAATAGGTGATTTTATAAAATATAAAAATATTTAATGTTAAAAGTTTTGAGGGTTTAATAATAATCTACTGATATTCCTAATATACACACAAAATTTGGCAACAATCGGTCTGGTAGTTTCGGAGCGTACGTATCTAATAAAAATGGATACATACACTAGACAGACAAACAGACAACCGGACAGACGGAAACGGGGGACTACTTTTTTCGTATTCTAGTGGTCATGAAATGTCGAGAAAACATAAAAGTGACCATTCGTCCGATGGATTCGATTACTATACCTGAAGTACCATGAAACATATCCAGCATATTTTTTAAAAAACTATAAACTTTGGTGTTGCGAAATTTAATTTCTTTTTTATGAAAACCCTTATAAGTTGAAATAAAAATACGAGGACGTATTGATAAATTTTTAGCCTACCATAGAAGGAGAAGCTATATCATGAAACTAAATTTTATTTATTCAATGTGATCGCCTTTTAAATTTATACACTTAATACAACGGTCATAGAGTAATTCGAATCCTCTTAAATAAAATTCTTTAAAATACATTGTAGATTTTTGTCAGATTTGGAACTATTCCACGAACATCTTTTTTTGATGACGTTAACAGTGGGATTTATAAACTTACTGTTGACATTGAAGTTCCCGCTGATGTTGATTTTAGAACTAAAAATTGTCATTTATGAACTCCGTTGCCAAGTTGCCGTTGATAGTAACTTTGATTTTCAACTTTTGCCGTATTTAAAGGGGTTGTAGAAAAAAAAGTGGAGGATTTAAGTTGATTACTACAAAAATTTACCATTTTAGACATGTTTTAAGTTTCTTGTTGTCGAAACAAGTCTACATATACTAAGAACAAATGCAAAATGTAGCCCCGCCCACCCGCCCTATCTCAATTGTGATGATATTTTTTTATTTGTCGTGAGCCAAGTGGACAGAGTTTAACTGTAAAATTCTTATTTCGTTAGAAGAAATTAAAAACATGTTTTTGAGTATCGTGTTGTGCAAAGAATACTATGTATATCAAGAAAAAAAATAAAGCTAAAAATTAGGCCCCACCCATACCCGCAACGATCTCAATTCTCAATTGTGACAAATTTTTCATTCGTTATCAGATCGACGGGCGGGGTTTAATTGCAAGATCCATATTTGTTTACAAGAATTTACCATTTTAAACATGTTTTAAGTTTCTTGTTCTGAAAAGACGACTACACATTAAGAAAAAAGGCAAAATATAAGCCCCGCCCACCCGCCCTGTCTCAATTGTGATAATTTGTTTTTAATCGTCGAGAGCCAACGGACGGGATTTAAATGCAAAATTCTTATTATTGTTCTACAAGAAATTACCATATAAGACATTTTTTGAGAATCGTTTTACTTAAAAAATACTATGTATATTAAGAAAAAATTAAAGCCAAACATTAAGCCCCACCCATACCTGCCCTGATCTAAATAGTAATGAAGTTTTCATTCGTTGGCAGACTTGGGGCGGAGTCTAATTGCAAAATCCGTATTTACTTACAAAAATTTACCATTTTAAACGTGTTTTAAGTTTGCAAGAATTAAAAAAATAATCACAATTGAGATTGGGTGTGTGGGCGGGGTTTATCTTTTGCCTTCTTTTTTCTTAATATGCATAGTATTCTTTGAACAACACGATACTCAAAAGCATGTTTTTAATTTCTTGCAAAGAAATAAGTATTTTGCAGTTAAGCTCGGTCCCCTTGGTTCACGGCTAATAAAAAAAATTCATCACAATTGAGATAGGGCGGGTGGGCGGGCTTACATTTTGCCTTTTTGTTTTAATATATGTAGACTTCTTTTCACACGATGAAACTTAAAATATCTTTAAAATGGACAATTTGTTTAAGGAAATATGATTTTGCGATTAGTTCCTCCCCGTAATTGCAAAATCCATATTTCCTTTTAAAAACCATTTTAACCATGTTTTAAGTTTCTCTTTATGAGCAGATGGCTATATATTTTAAGACAAAAAAAGGCAAAATATAAGCCCCGCCCACCTGTCCTATCTCAAGTCGGATGATTTTTTTTTTCGTCATAATGAGAAATTACTATGTGAGCTACGTTCTTAAGTATTCGTGTTATGCAAAGAAAACTAGATGTATTGATTAAAAAAGAAAACCAAAAGAGAAGCCCCAACCATCCGTCTGGATCTCAATGGTGATGAATTTTTCATTCGTTGTCAGACCGAGGGGCCGAGTGTAAGTGCAAAATCGGTATTTCCCTATAAAAATTTTCCATTTTAAACATGTTTTAAGTTTCTTGTTGTGAAAAGATGGCTACCCATATTAAGAAAAAAAGGCAAAATGTTAGCGTCGCGCACCCGCTCCATGTCAATTGTGACGATTTTTTATTTCTCGTGAGCTAAGGGGAGGAGCTTAATTGCAAAATCCTTATTTCTCTGCTAGAAATAAAAAACATGTTTTTGAGTATCGTGTTGTTCAAAGAATATTGTATATTAAGAAGAAAAGAAGTCAAAAATTAAGCTCCAACCATATCCATCCCAAGCTCAATTGTGATGATTTTTTCATTCGTTGTCAGACCGAGGGGCAGAGCCCAATTGCAAAATCGATATTGTCCCACAAAAATTTACCATTTTAGACATGTTTTACCTTTATTATTGTGAAAAGAAGACTACATATATGTATTAAGAAAAAAAGGCAAAATGTAAGTCCATGTAGTTATAATACCTATTCTGTTTTTGAGACGAATAGCAATAAATCTTGTTGATTTAAACGTCGAGAACTATCTTTAACAATGCATAAGTACTGACAGAAAGCTACAGTGTAGAAAATGATGGAAGCTATTTAAAATAAGAGGGTTTCGATGAACAAGTGATTAAATGGCTTAATGTTGTTAGTGGACCTCATTATCTCTATCAAAATTTGGTTTTCATGGAATTAGTGCTGTCAACCAATAAAATGTCCCCCTACTTTAGGAGATTTTTCTTCACGTTGGTAACACTGCAACAACTACCTCAATTTGGTTTTTGAAACGGCGAAAGCTAAAAGTTGGTCATCTCGACCGTCACCCCAACGGCGTGCCAACTTTCAATGGCAACGTCAACGGATGATATAAACGACGCATAACATAACTAGAGAGCCGATTTATAAGCACAAAAAAATTAAGAATAAACGCTTAAATAAGCACAACATTTTCAATGAAAAAGTTTTATTTTAAGCAAAAAAGCATTAAATAAGCATAACACTTTCATTAAAAAAAAATTATTTTAAGCAAAAAAGCATTAAAAACATAATCATATTACAAATCAAAGAACACTTCTTAGAACTTTGAATAAAATATTATTACAATAATCCTAGACTTTATATTTTACACACGTATTTCAATTTTCTTTAAAACAATTTATGATTGCAATATGTTCCAAGTTGTCCACTGTAAAATTTTTTCGCCGATCATTTAAAATGTGTTTAAAATTGGAGAATGTGCGTTCAACATCCACACTCGTTGTTGGCGCAAATTTGAATTTTGCAACTAATGTTGAATCTAACTCCAAATTTTCCACCTTTTGGCCGTCGGAAAGAACACCGAAACCTGGATTTTTATTTAACACTTCGTCAAGTTTTTGAAATACTCTAGTACCAATATCACCCCTTACTGCGTTTGCTTGTTGTTTAAATTCTTTCACTAAGTTTATGGCATCTACCAACAACATGTTGGGTTTTTCTAACTTTTCTATTACCTCACATACGAATTGATAATTGCTTCTTAGAAAAGCTAGATCTTGTCGCAAATCTTTGTTTTCCAAAATATTTATGAAATCTTTAATCGATTGAGAAGAATCTTGGCTAAACTCCGTAACTACTTCCTCAAATTCTTTGATATATTTGTCACAATAAAATGTGGCCTGTAACCATGTTCCCCACCTCGTTATAATCGGCTCTGGGGGCAATGGTATGTTTGGAAAATTTTCCTTAAAATGTTGCACTCTTAGTGGGGCTTTAACAAAAATCTTTTTACCATTTGCCACTAATTTATTAACAGAAGGTAACTGCAAAGGTATTCCTTCAGCCACTCGGTTTAAACCGTGGGCAATGCAAGTAGAGTGAATTAAATTGGGGTACAATATTTTTAGATTATTCCCTGCTTTCAACATATAACAAGCTGCATCCGAGATCATCAATAAAACTTTATTCGCCGGTACGGCATTTGGCAAAATTAGTGACGTAAGACTGTCTTTTAGAAATCTGGTAATCAAATTGCCATTTGTTTTATCTAACATTTTCAAACTTACTACATACCCTCGACTAGGGAAATTTTCATTTAAGATTTCAACAATTAAACTTGCCACGTATCTTCCACAACTATCGGTTGTTTCATCGACAGCGAACCATAAATAATAATTATTTCCAATGCGTTGTTTAATTTCGTTGTAAACTTGCTGAAACACTGGGCTTACATATTTTTTTCGGAGAGTACTTTCAACCGGAATATGTCGATTGCAGTGTTTTTCAAGGAATTCTTGAAGAGGGCCTTTCTCCAATTTTTTTAAAGATATATTGGACTGGATCATCATTTTACATAAATGGAAATTAAACTGAAACTGCTCATCTTTTGTGGAAGTAGATGCAACAGATTCATGTATGGTCTCCTGTTTAATTTTAGAAACTTCAAACATTTTCTTCCTTTCTACATGAAGAGTCGTTATGACATGTTGCGTCACATTATATGTTTTATCACTTTTAATCTAAAACAACGTACATATACAGGATTAACAAAGGAAAATAGATAAAAAAAAATTAGTGGGCTTACGGTTTTCACACAAGCTCTGCAGAATATTTCGTTGTTTTCTAGTTTTAATTCTGGAAAATCCCTTATCCACTCATCCGGCGTCGATTTTACTTTCGGCATTCTTTTAAACTGTTAGTAATATTACCAAAAAGAACTCAACATGTAACAAGGAAGAACCACGTATAACACTGTACTACGACAGATGCGATAGACTGATGGTTGTGAAATAAATGGTTCATTTACTTAAAAGTTTCCATTAGAAAAATTTTAAGGTAGGTAGTTGGGTACAATAATCCTTTTTTCTAGAAAATCTTCAACGGTCTTGCCGCAAAATGCCGAAAAAGAACATCAGGTTAAAAGCTTTAATTCATTAACAACGGAAGTAAGGATTTAAAGTCATAAAATCTATGGAGTATTTTTCCAATCCTATAATACAATTTTATTATCCAAACGACCGGAACCTATTCACAGAAAGGGTCTTGAGTAAGTGTACTTACTTCAATGGGCAAGTCCAGGTAAAATGCATACGATACGATACGGCTAACTAACAAGTATTTGTCATTCCGACAAGGCCGGCATTTGAACAAAATATGCATAAAACTCATATTCGTCGAAAAAAGCATTAAATAAGCATATAAGTTTTAATATGCATAAAATTGAAAAAAAAAGCAAATAAGCATTAAAAAAAAATGTGTCGAATGACTCCAAATTGTATCATAGTTACAGATATAAAAAAGTTTTGAAGTGCTTACATTTTTCACAAAAAGCATTAAACCTAGAAATCCGCTCTCTAAACATAACATAATGTGGAAGTAAGTATAAATGTACATATACATGTATGTTTCACATAAGATTTCCCTTTATAAAACGTCATCAACGGTTTTGCAAAGACACGTATACCAATTTGGATAGTTGCAGTGTAATAATAATAATAATAATAGTATTGAATTCCGAAATTTTCAGAAAAATGGAGCGACCTGTTCCTCATTTAATAGAAAAAATTAAGACTAATTAATTTTTTTTTTTTGAATAACCCTGTATGAGAAGTTCTATAAAATATCAATACAATGATAAATTCCAAGTGTACATAGAATCATCATACTTTTCACATTTTCGATAAGATTTATTCGACAAAATTTTTATATGACAGGATCAATTTTTTTGGGGGGGGGCATAAAAAGTTATTATCTTGATTAACAGACGGCGGACAGACAGACACACGGACGGAAACGGGAGACCCATTTTTTCGTACTCTTGGTGTCGTGAGCCATCTGGAAAATATGAAATCAAGCAGTCGCCCAATGTACTCGATTACAATACTTCCTAGATCCAGAAGTTTCGCATCGAACGTGCGACCGCCGGTCCGCATGTTGATGCTTTAACCGCATTACTACGGACGGGTATATCCTGAGCTAGTGGTAAAATGTTGCTATACTGTCATGATTTGTATGTGAATATTCGACCGTTATTACAAGTATAGGAGTATATGATTGTATGTATATCATTTAAATAATTTAAATATAGAATCCTTTGCAACGACGTCATCAAATTTTTGGAGGGGATGATTAACCAAATTTTGGTTAGCGTTTTACTATCTACATGGTATTCCTAATGTATTTACAAAATTTCACAATAATCGTTTCCGAAATTAGACGGCAGACAAACAGACAGACAGACGCAAACGGGAGACTACTTTTATCGTAGTCTAAGGGTCATGATTGAAACGTTGAGAAAGCATCAAAGTTTAAGTAAAAGCTTCATGAGTGTGACAACAATAAAGAACAGAACTGACACCCCAATATTTTCCGCAACAATACATAACAGCAACAACTTAAAGTTTCAAAGGATTTTAAAACCTGTTTTTCTAGATAATTACTGGTCATTACATCCGAGTGTTGTAAGTAGAGCGGCTGTGTTGTGCCATAGTTAATTTAAATCGTCTATTTAATCTCTTTCAGAGTGCCACTCAATTATTGACCCAAGATACCTTACTAGAAAAAAGACAATCTAGAGAGGAATCTCATCTCGACGTCAGTCTGTTATAAAAGAACAAAACTATCGCAACTCCTTTGGGAATTCGCAGTCTAATATTGGTTTCGCCGCTCACCAGCGGCAATAGTTCGTAGCCCATACGTCTGGCATGGACCGGCGCCGCAAGTAGGTGCGTTTACACGCCGACTTTGAGACTGCTTCGGGAAAACGAAAATCGTTGGGACGTTTGTAAACCGTGTTTACACCATGCTTGGTCTAGGAACAGAAATCGCTTATTTTGTTGTGCGACAGTCATGTCGCAGAGAACATTCATTTAGTCAAACCTTAAGACTTCTGTTATTTTCGTGATTACAGTACACTTGATTTTGGTTGAAAGAAGTACTAACCACATTCTAAATCTTCAAGAGTAGCTGAACAAGAACAAGAAAAAAAATCTCTCAGTGTCTGTCAGTTTGTCCTCGTTCATTGAAGATGCTAAACTGAAAGAAATACTTTTAACTGTGTCCGAATTCTGTGCTACTGTAAGCATGCTGTCCCAATTTTTTGTTACTAATTCGCTGTCCGAGTTTATCTGTTTAAAGAAATTGTCCGGCTCGAGGCTTAGAAGTTCATGTACTGTTTTTTCTGGGGCCACAACTCACATGATTCGGGTCTCGGATTCTAATCCTGTGTTTAAAGCACGAGTATCTTAGTTGAAACAAATCACAGCCATAATTTAGTCCGGGCTTAGCTGAAAACCGTGGGTTCAATAATGTGGTTTTCTGTTTTTATTTAGCGTCCGAACAGCTTGGTTGCCGTAAATCTTCTCAATAATTTATGTTTTGTCTTCATCTACAATTCGAGTAAACTTAGTTATCATAAATTAATGTTAATTTCCAAACACTGGTTTTGTATTAAAAAAAGACAATAAACAATGTCACCTTTAGAAATATTCAAAATAAACACATTTGTTTAGTTTGTATTTACCTCCCGAAAGTTACTTTGTTCTGAGGCCTTTAGACTGCGTTGGCAATTGATTTTATCCAAATTCAGTACTACGAAAAGCTTCCAGTCCGCGAGGTTGCAGGTTTTCACAATTGTCTTGTAGTAATCTAACGTTACAATTTTTGACTATTAATAATTACTAGTGCTCTTTAGAAAAATGTATTGTAGTAGTCCAACACCTAAACTTTGAACCTTTTCTCCTGTGTGAAATCCCGAAAAACATAAACATATATCAACTCTATAGAGTACATATTTTCAACTAGTAAACTACTTTGAGTTCCTGACTGGGTTCTTCATTATAATCTTAAAACTGATAATAATAATAAAGGTCCTTCATGGTGCATGATTTAGGGATGTCGTTTAAAACGAAAAAAATGTTTAAAACATTCGATAATTATCTTTATTTATTATAGGAAATGGCGGTTTAAAAGATAATAAACTAATGTCAAAAATAAGTGTTTTAAAATAATTATTTGACGCTCATATTGTATTACTTGAAAGAGCTTTAACTAAATTAAAAAATGTTAAAAATACTTAATAGCTTGAAGCTTAATTCAAATTTCGTGCAGCAACAATACGATAAATGTGGCATCATATCACCTGAACAACCGCCTACAATTCGTAATTATGTAAATGCGTTATTTTGTTTCTGAGTAACATTTTTTTGACGTTCATTTTTAGTATAAAAATGAAAAATGTTTTCATTTAATGAATATTGCGACATGTACATGCTCCTTGGCAAGCGCTTGGCAAATGCTACAGAAGCTATACGTAAGTTTGCATTACGATATCCAAATTGGCAACACCCGCAAAAAAATGTCTTAATCATGTTACGTTTTACGGGGTAAAACTAAACATTTTATTTCACAGGAACACAAAACTACACCACCAACTTATACAGCGATTATGTACAGAATAATTCCGAATCGACTGGGATGAATTTAGCTAGACTTTACTTGTCTCAGTGACTGGACTCGACTACTGGCTCGCGACGGTGGTCCCTATTTAAACCGTGATGCGTTCTTCTAGAGAATTTTCGAGGTTGTTCTGGAGTTCGCCATCGAGACTTCCGACACCGCATCCAGGCTTTTGTCTATTCGATCGCGCGCCATCACCGATGATGAGTCATCACCGCACATCGCCGTACATACTAGAAAACACATAGGTGTCGTATCGGGGCGACGTATGGATTTATTTTGTAAGAATAAGATTATATCACCGAAATGCACGTCTCTAGGCGTCTGGAATTTCCTAGAGGAGAATTTGGCCGACCGAGAACTACGAGAAGCCCCGAAGCTATCCTTAAACAATTATAAGAACGACCTGAAGCAAGCAAGCGTCAAAGTAGCGGATAATTGGGAATTCCGAAAAGTATAGCTCACGAAATCATAAAAACAGAAAAATTACATCCTTTCTATTGCACTAAAGTACAAGCCCTTCAAGACGATGACTTTCCACGTGGAAGAAACTTTTACAAATGGATTCTTGGGAAAATTGCCGAAAACGAAAATTTTACAAAGCAAGTACTCTAGACAGATGAGGCCACTTTTACTAGAAGCGGGATATTTAAGAAGTACTCATAATACATAATTAATCACTACTGGATCCTTGAAAATCCACTATCCAAGATGAGTTAATTTATAGAATTCACGCTGTCGTTACGAGAATACCCCAGAAATGCTTCAACATGTAGATGGCAATATTGTTAGAAGAGCAAAGGCTTGCACTGAAGCGAATGGGCAAAATTTTAAACAATTATTATAAAATATTTTTACATTTTGTATGTTTTATCTTCATATCCTTTATTTCTGTTTAATAAATAAATTGTTTACGATTTAGTGGAGTGCCGTAAGGTTTATACCTCGGAACCCGGTTCCACTGAATGGATTTTTGTAAAACCTTTTGGAATGTGTTTTTAACACTAAATACTAAAATGTTTACCCATTTATTTTTGCCAATCTCAATTTTTTAATTATTAAAATAAATAATAATAATTTTTTCGGAGTTTTCATTCATTTTCTATTAAAAACTCGAAATTTTTTGCTCTTAAAGTTAAATTTTTTTATAGGATAACTAGTACAAAACTGTCCTTGGGGCCTCAGATAAAAGGTGATAAGAAGAAGGGATTATACATAGAAGGAACAACAACATAAGTTTGATGGCGAGCGCAACATAATAGTACCTATACGTTGCAACTAGCTAGGCTAAACACGTAACTGTTCTATTTCTCTATTGGTTTACTCAAGCAAAAATAACAGTGGTTGATAATATCATTCCAATTGAGCCACTATGAGTTATTTCAACGTATTTGCGTTTTAAAAAAATCAGATGAAGAACTTAAAATCTACATGACTTTGGAATTAGCTCCTTATTCTCTTGCTCTTTTTGAAGATGGCGAAATACGCAAAACAAAAAAATCTGCATTTTATGACCTATTCTCAGAAATGACGGTGATTGTTAACGAAGTACAAAAATGTTCATACGTAATTGATGGAGAGATGTTAATACACCGTTGTAAGTGGCAACCGGATGAAAATTTTGGCACTATTTGTGAACACTACGTAAGATATTTACATAACAATTATGGACGCAACATTTATGTAGTAACTATTTGTTGGTTACCAAAAAAACACCACAAAATCGGTGAAAAGAACTCGTCTCGTCGCTCTAAAAAAAAGGATGTACGTAATGACTAAACACACTTGCAGAAAATAAAATATTTTTTTGTCAAGCGGAAACTGATGCCGACCTATTAATAAATTGAAACCGCCATTAATTTGCAATCCGAAAACGTTGTAGTTTCTGAGGATGTGGATGTATTAGTTTTACTGATTGCGCTTTCACCAACAAATCAAGAAATTTTATTTTCAAAAACTAGCAAAAGGCAAAACACCACAAAAAGTATACTCATCTAAAAGCTTGGAAACAGTATTACCAAAGTGTAAACAGCATATCCGTTTTTTAGATTCTTTCACTGGCTGTGATACGACGTCCGCTTTTTCGCAACAGGAAAAAATGTCTTTGCAAAAAATTTAGAGAAACGACCAGACTTACAAAATGCTGTAGCAGTTTTTAAAAATGGATGCAAAGACGCCAATGACATTTTTAACGCTGGTATTATATGCACCCTCGCTTTATACGCTGCCTCTCAAAAATAAAAGATCTAAATACATTAAGGTATAACTCTTTTGCAAAAGCAACCGCCAAAAATAGTTGCGTTAAATTACCGTCTTTGGCACCTACTGCAGATGCCGCTTTTGGGCACTTCAAAAGAGTATACCTGCAAATTTAAACATGGCTTGGAAAAGAAATATTACCAGAAGAATCGGGTTGGAAAAATGAAAGCGAAATACTGATACTAGAAACAATGTCGTAGCTATCAGCTCCACAGACCTTACTGAAAATTATTTTTTACAGATGAAAAACAGGATGTATAGCATCTTGTGGGTGCAGGAAGAGTGGATTGAATTGCACTGTAGCTTGCTTAAAATGCAATGGCAATCCTTGTACTAATACATCACCTATCATCAAAATTAATGAGGTGGATGACAATGATAATGTAGATAATTGACTAAAAATTTTTCACTTTTTATAAAATGAAATAATAAACATCTATTTTTTTCTGAAAATCTCGTCTTTTTTTATTAATGCAGTATATTTTATCTATTTTTTGTATCTTT
This sequence comes from Zophobas atratus, assembly GCA_022388445.1. Lineage (NCBI taxonomy): Eukaryota > Metazoa > Arthropoda > Insecta > Coleoptera > Tenebrionidae > Zophobas > Zophobas atratus. Next base: position 30,381,036 of record CM039449.1, on the reverse strand, counting down.
GGTCCGATATGTATACGATTTTGAGCAACTTGCCTTATTATAATTTTTTTTGTAAATTTGTTATTTTTAGCTAAAAAATTATACATTAATGTTATATTACTATACAAATATCATTTATTGTATATAAAATTGAAATCTTTAATACAAATTTTTTTTCTTCATATTTTTCTCATTCTTCAATTAATTGTTGTTATAAATTGTTGTAATAGAGATCGGCAAATTTTGATGGGTAAACTTTTTCATTTAGCCTCTTAACAATGCAATCGAAAAAGTTTCACGAAAATCCATTCAGTGGAACCTGGTTCCGAGGTTTTCACATTTTTTTGTCTTACGGCACTCCACTAATTTTTTTTGCATTAAACCATAATGTAAAAAAATGTTGTTGCTATAGTTTTTAATAACGTAAATTTAATTTTCAATATCTTCAGATGTACCTTCCTAACGGTATACACAGTAACGACATTATCTAAGCAGATTCATTCTAGCAGGTATTTTGTAACAGTGGTGTCTACTTTTCTTATCTTAACTTGATCGTAAAGCGAAAATAAAAGAGATGATTTTTTTTTTTTCGCATTGTAAGACATCGACCAATATTGTATTTTCAAGGGACTTCCCAACAGTCCGAACAGCCTGTATAGCGCCAGTTGTAGTTGAATACAAAGTTAGGCAGAAAGATCATTTACAAAAGATAACTAGCAGAGATGCTGCTATATAATATATATTAGAATTTATAGAAAGTATGCTAAATTTTCAAAAAAATTTAATTCTATCTTTAATAATTTTCAATGTCAAAATTCTAAAAACTGTTTTGTTGTGTCTCTGAATTTCTCGAAGAGTCTGAAGATGTTAATCAGAGTAGGTTAGCAAAAGTAGATCAGAGTAATTTAGGTTACTTTTCAGTTTATGCGAGGGAAAATCATCGGTGGTCCCACTGGGCTCATGGATATGTGGGAAGATGAATCTAGTTATCTGCTACAATTATAAGATTTCGAAAATCGTTTTATTTTGTTAACATTTCATTGCTTGGTCTTAGTACCCACTACCCACGATGATAAAAGTGCTGATTATGTCCAGGTCAATGATGGGTCTAAAATAATAAATAATATCCCTCCACTTGTGGCACTTAAAAAAAATTGGTCTAAAGAGTTTAGACAGTACTTCCCTCGCCGTGGGAGATGTGACAAATCTTGCCTATTATTTTTTTTGCATTACATTTTTGTAGCGGGGCATTTTAAAATAAATTTTTTTTTTTCAATTTTGTCATTATTTGGCATTGACATCTTTGTCGTTTTTTTTTTTGTCATTGCTATGATTGCGTATTAAAAAAAAATTAAATTACACGAAGTCTTCTCTGGGGTATATAATACATATGTTGCCTATACAAAAATTGTCAGGTGTGAACAGATAAAGTGAACAGATAAAATGAACACCCTGTGTAGTACTTGTAATTTAAGACAAATAGCCATAACACTTATCAACCTGTAGACGTGACGGTGAAATACAAAGGAAACTAAAACATTGTTTCTACGAATTGCAATAACCGGATGACAATGCGACGGTCCAAACTTTTTTATTGTTCTGACTTCCGTTTATTGAATAAAACACTACATTTTATTTGGTTTTTGGATAGTGTAATTCACATTTGGTTAATTATAACTTATCTATATCTAGGGGAGCATTCCCTAGCCTCCCCTAGCTACGGCCTTATGAAATATCGAGAATCGTGTACCAAATTGACCAATGGACTCCATTACTGTATGCCCTTAGATTATCCTCGATAAGAAGAACGACTTGAAGGTGTTTATGTTTATACATCGGAAGAATGTCACGTAGAAATTAGTTTGATTTGAATACGTTTGACCCCTCAAAACAGAGGAACAAAATAATTAACTAGTAAGCTACAATCGACAAAATGTTCTGAATATCATTATTATAATTCTGATTAAATAAAGACGATTGTATTTTCACCTTGTCGAGAAAATGGGATGATTCGTTCTTAATTTGATCAATAATTTCTAAGAAAAGAAAGGGCGGGTGGGTGGGGCTAGTACCTGCTAAGATAAGACTGATTTTCGCAAGTTTTTTCAAAGAAAATACAGGGTGCGCGGGCGGGGTTAGTACCTTCTAAGATAAGACTGTTCTTGGCAAATGACTTACCTTCAAAGAAAATAGAGGGTGAATGGGTGAAGCTGGTACCTGCTACATGTCATACAAAATCAGTCTTATCCTAGTACTAAGTACTAGGTTCAATAAAAAATATCAATGCTATGATGAATCATAAGTAAAAACTCATATTTTGCACATTTTGGGTAGAATTTATTCCGCAAAATCTTGAGATAACGTCATCAATTTTTTGGGCGAAATAAACAGATTTATTTGGATTAAGAGTTTACCATGCTTACAATGATTTTAAAACGTCTGCAAGATTTCAAAGTATTCAGTTTTGCAATTCTTAATTTAATCAATAAAATTAATTGACTCAGTCTAAAAAATATGAATGCAGTGATGAATCACAAGTATAGACTGATCATTCTTTACACATTTAAGATAGCATTTTTTTTTTTGGGTGGCGTCATCAGTTTTTTAAGGGGGATGAGCAAATACATTTTGATCAAAAACTTACCATGCTTACGATAAATTTAAAACATGTCCAAGATTTCAAATCATTCGGTTTTGTAGTTTCTGATTAAATCAATAAAATAAATTCACACATTTATTAATATTTTTGAGTCACCTATAGTATACGCAAATCCAAAAAATTTGAATGGAATGATAACGAAATCATCGTATTTTGTACACTTTAGATAGGATTTATTCAGTAAAATTTTGGGATGACGTCATCAATTTTTTAAGGAAGATTGCTCATCCTCCCTAAAAATATATTTTGATCAAAAATTGACCATGCTTATGACAACTTTAAAACATCTCCAAGATTTCAAAGCATTTGGCTTTGTAATTACTGATTTAATGAATAAAATACATTGACGCATTCATTAATTTTTTTGAATCACCCTGTAGATGCATATTCAAAAAACATGAATGGAAAGATAAATCACAAGTACAGACTCATCATATTCTGTACATTTTAGATAGGATTTATTCGGCAAACTTTTGAGCTGACGTCATCAGTTTTTTGGAGTAAATATATTGTGATTAAAATTTTGTCATGCTTATCATAACTGTAAACCATCTGCAAGATTTCAAAGCATTCGGTTTTGTAGATTCCAAATTAAATGTCAAAATGTTGTTTCCTAATTTTGATTTTTTTTCCAAAAATCTGGACGTTTCGGTCGAAAACTCAATTCGGAGTCATAAACTACATCTATAACACTATGTTATTTGATACAATTTAAAACCCAATTACTATATACAATTTTGAAGTGACGTCATCACATTAGTGGTGGGGATGACTAGGCAAATTTTGGTTAGCCTTTTACCATCTATATAATATAACTAATATGAATACAAAATTTGACAACAATCGACCCTGTACTTTCGAAGATTATCCGTCTAATAAAAATCCGAGACGGCAGACAGACGGACAGACAGACGGAAACGGAAGACCTATTTCTTCGTCCTCTAGGGGTCATGATAGGTCGAGAAAATGCAAAAGTAGAGAATCGGCCGACGGACTCGATTACAATAATTTGTTTGCTTACGGTAAGGAAGTAAAAATGTACAAAGTAAGCCGTCTGCCGCTTACAGAGTACGATGTTCGTCGTTTAGAAATTATGACGTGTAATATTTATCAAATACGGTGTTCGAAATGGACAAAGTATGAACTGTTGAAGTACAGGTAAGTGAGAAGGCTATGCGTATGTTTCGAGTGAGTTTTTCCATAACAAAATTTTGTGATGACGGTATTAATATTTTACTAAGGACACGTATATCAGTTTGAATAGATGCGGTAGAGACTTAGTAATAATAGTACTGTATACTCACTTTCCCACAAAATAGTATGTTTAACTGTGTTTGGTCACCCTTATAAGTGATATTGTCACGTCCCAAACCCAATTTCCCAACAACCCCAAATTCTAAACTCCCAAATAGAATGTTCAACTAAATTTATTATTTAAAATTCGTACTTACATCGCTTCTGGGTCTGGCGCTTGCGGTGATGGTCACCCACTGACTCCTCATTTCGGGTTTTCGTTGGAGCCAGGAAATCATCTAGAACAGCAATTTTCTTACTTGTCTCAATTCAATCACATTTCCGTTCTAGCAGGATAATAGCCTCCCGTCTCCAACTACCAACACCACGCTTACAATAACCGTAACATGTTGCAAGATCTCAGAGCACTCGGTTTTGCAATTTCAAAGTTAAATTGTAAAGTGTTATAAAATTCTGTTTTCTTTTTCAAAAATCTGTTTTGATTGACCCTATTATAATACTTTCTTAGCTTAGGCCCAGAAGATAAAAATAAAACCACATTCATAAACCGCAAGTATAAAATTATATTATTTTTCGAAATTTAAATAACATTTTCCATGCAAAATTTTAAGCTAACGTCATTATATTGTTGGCAGAGACATTCAGATAAATTTTGGTGAGTGTTTTACCATCTACACAATATTCCCAAACTACGTACAAAATTTGACAGCAATCGGTACAGTAGTTTCCAAAATGATCTGTCTAATAATACAGACAGTCAAAAACGGGCGATCCATTTTTTCACACTCTAGGAATCTTGAGAAAACATAAAATTAGCCGTTATATTCCTAATTAACTTGCTAACTTTTTAGTCGTCTAACTACAGATTAAAAACATAAAATTAATATAGTTGATACAATCAGGTAACATTTACTCATGCAATGGAACATAAAAGAGAACATAACATGTTTTTATGACCAGAAATATTTCTTGTTTCAACAAAATTTTAATAATAATAATAATAATGGTTTATTAATGAGAAACTCCAATTACATAAGAAAAAAAAAAGGAAAGACCTCGATCACGAAACTTTTAGATGGAGAGTATGGGTTAAAGTAGAGGCAACTTTCAGGAACGATTATTATTCAGTTGAGTTGAGCGAAGACAGAATCCAGTCAAGTTGTGCCGGAATTATTTTGTACATAATAGCTGTGTAACCCATAGTGTAAATCTGAGTTATTGAGAAATAAATTGTTGATCATCAGTTGTGTTTCTTCTCTATTAATTTTACTGTTTCTTGTGACTTCCTCTAATACCAGATTAAACACCAGTATCAACAGTGGATCTCTTGTAAACGTTATAAATACTAATAACATAACAAAAATGAGGAAATAATCTTGTACGTAAACGCGTTATGCCACTCTCCTATTGTGTAAGTCGTGTGCATTTTCATTTCGTAAAATTTACTCTCATTACACAAAATGAAGCTTTTCATAACGTTGCGTGGTTACGTAAATAGCTATTATAACTCTCAGCGTTGTTTGAATATTATGACTAATAAAAGAATATTTTTGCGATATTACTTTCAGAAAATATCGATTCTTAGTAAATTTATCATTTTAGACAGACTGTGGAGTATATAAAGACACCAAAATTTATTCTTTTTTATCACGAGATATGTAGGTATTAACTGAAATGAAGTCAAAGTCAGTAACTACAAGGTTGACAGAAATTTTCTATAATATATACAAATTTAATGTGTTCTATTTTGAAGTTTGAAGAAATATTTTATATAAATCTTACGCACTAATTTACGTACGGTTTCATAACACTACAAATATTTTATGCTGACCTCATCTTACTTTAATCGCGTGTTTGTGCCATTATTAATAATATAATAATATTAAATTCCAAAACGGCACCTTCGGTGGGAATACATTTTTAAAAGTTTGACTCTTTGTAACGAACTCGTAACGAAGCTTTATCTCTCGCCACATTAGGACACCCATTTCACCAGAATAAGAAACTTAGCTAGTTGTCGTAAGTCGTTGTATCCTTACACTTGTGTTTTGTATTTTCAAGGTGATTTGTCTCGATATCTCCTTTCAACTTCAGACTCCTTTTTGTGCAAGTATGAAAGAATCTACTTACGGAGTTTCACGTTAGAAGTGTACCATTATCTTTCCAACAAAGTATTCAACTGCCAGTTTGTGAAAAGTAGTGTCTCGAGCAAAGTTCGATGGAATTTGTGGAGTGAGACAATACGGTCCTCAAATTGAATAGAGCAGCTATGATAAAGTGTACAGGCGCTAAGAGCACGTTTCATACAGTTAGATAACTACCTCCGACCACGGTTTTAGGCAAAGGAGCAAGTTTGTAGCGCGTATAATGCAAATATTATGTCTAGTTATGTGGTTTGTCTTGGAAACAATGGGTCTAGGGAACAGATGGCGGACACGGAAATCGCCTTAAAAAAATCAAATTACGAGAACACGGTTCAGCTAAGGCTTTGTTCTGGGTACATTGCATTACCAGACGTCGTGCGTTTTCATTAATTTTAATAAAATCTCATCTATCATTTCGTTAAAGTTGGAATTATGTGCACGAAGAGAAAAACTCGAAATTTTCTGTCACATACAGTTACTGTGGAATTTAAATTAATTATGTCTGAATAAGGGGCACGCAACCGTGAACACTTGCATGACTTTTTATTTTGATTTGTTGCGTCGGGAAATATAGATGACAGCGTAGGCGGAAGAGGGTCCATTATAGCAATCCCCGAAAAAGGTCGACAACAAAATTGTGTTTTTTTTTTTGTATTTTGTAGGTAGTTGTGGTTTTTAAAACTCTTTAATAGTTCTCAGAACAACGGAAAATTTCCTCAGGGATATTCAATTAATTTCACGCTTGGAGTTGGCTGTTTAGTAACACGGCATTCGTGTAAAAAGAATCCAGCCAATTTTAAACGTGAAACAGATTGTTGAATGGCTTTTAAAGTGTTTCGGTTGCGAAATTCCTGCAGTGAAAAACTTTGTATCTGCACAATTTCAGCAAACCTAAATTCTTCGCGCTGCAAGTTTTCCGAAGCTTCGTGGAAAAATTCGCTTCGTTTAATGTAAATCATCACAGATTGTGACTCAGCCCGCTTTCTGTGTTCAGGACGGGTCAGATTTCCCGAAAACTTTTCAACAACGAAAATCACAAATTTAACACCGAAATACCAGGTTCTGGCGATTAATCTTCTCTTTTACAGACAGATAGGCGCCAGGTATCCTCCACACGAGAGTGTTTTGAAAGAGCTCGTGTCATTCTATAAATCATACAAGCATCGGTCGAACACGTTTCAAATAACAGTCGTAATAATAGAACAATTAGAAAAGTACAAACCATTAATCTTACAGGATCACGAAATGAAAATCGAACATCAATTTGTTACAGAGTGTTTCAGTTCATTTATTTTGCCATTCAATTGCAGATACTAGATCGATAAATGGAAAATTACTTTGTGAGTGCAGACGCAACAAATTCGAGTTATCTAATCCTAACGAGTGATTAAATATTTTCATAAAAGCTCCACAAACTGGATAAATTATACATCAGCGCAAAAACGGAATCTAGCTTAAGCTCGCTAATTCGTTGGGAAATTAGCGGGTTTTACTCAGTTTGAAGTTTTTTTTTTTTAATTTGTGAGAATACAAACAAGACGCTGGAATTAAGTGGAGTCGATATCGAGCGAAACGTGCCCTGAAATATAATAAATGTGATATTAAGTGGAAATTTATGCAATCCGTGGTTTCGTTTTTTAAGGAAGCTTTTACCCTGAGTGGGAACGATGATTTTCATTATGCAGATGGGGGTTTATTGCATTTGCAACATAACCAAAAAATGCACTTGCAGCCATTATTAAATTTTAAACTCGGAGTTTTAGTTTTTTTTAAGTGCTTAATTTACCGGAAGATAGGGTTTCCATCTGAGTGGTATAATAGACGCTGGAGAATTAAAATCACGTAGAGCTTCACTTATTGATTTACGTTTACTGAAATACATATAGGGGAACTGCGTCTATGATGGCATACTTTTTATTAAATGGTCATTATTTTTGGAAACTGTGACATATAATTTTGCACTTGTATGAAAATCTAAACTTCATAGTGTTAGTGCTTCATTTTAAAAATATACATGCACTTGAAACAAAATTTCATAAACAAATTAATTTTTATATATAACACGGTCGTATGTGCCATCATAGGCTGAACTTCGATATGATGGCACACTCGCTTTGGATAAGATGGCACACGACCATTTTGAAACACATTTACACTTGATATTATACATTTATTTATTAATTCTACGTACTACAAGTATTTTAATGTGCCGAGACTTACTCAGTTGCATATTTCGCAAATATATATTTTACATTTTTTGTCTACTCCACCACACTCGTTATGGGCCCACTTTAAACATTTTTGACACCTTATCCATAGCTCCCCTTTTTTGGAGTGTGAAAATAAAGAATTACAATAAATACAAGAAGCATCTTCATCGTCGTCAGACTCGTATTCCGCCTCGCTATCTGCTTCTTGAAGTTCCACTAGAACCCTTTTTGAAAGGCGAGCTCTTTTTCTACTTTCTACTGTTTTTTTTGCTCGTTCCTTATCTTTGATAATTTCAATTTCAGGAGTGTTGTTTAAGATTCCAGACGTACCTTTTTTCCTATTTTTACAAGTTCGTTTTTCAGCTTTTGGTATTGGAGATATTTCATTTAAAATTGCCGTTGTTTGGGACACCTGTTGATCTGTTGTAAAGGCCTCTTGTTTTTCATAACTCAAGTTATCATTGACTGTCTTGTCCTTTAAGTCCATTTCGTCAAAATAATTTACAGTGCTATTTTGTGTTGACGAAGTTGATGGCATGGGTTCGGCACTTGCTGTTTTCGATGAAATTGGTTCACTATTTGATGGAATAGATTCCATGAATTCAACAGGCTCAAGGCTATTATTGCTATTAATTTCATTGTTCGTTGTTTCTGAAGGAATGAATATCCATTCGGGAAAAACATCTTCATTGAATGGGAAGATTCCAGTTGCCGCGAAGCCCTTTGTAGCATTAGAAACAGTTGCAGATTTTACGTACGCTTCTTTGAATAACTCTCCCACTTGATAATGAGTAATTGTTCGCCCAGGATGTGAACGCAACCATTTGGTGACTTCAGAGTTATAATAAGTTGTTAGAGGTCCAAAGAATGTTACATCTAAAGGTTGAACTCTATGTGTACAATGTGGAGGTAGACAAAACAATACAATATTATTCTCTTTTGCATATTCTAAAGCAGACAAATGCTTGTGGCTACTGTGCCCATCCAGAATTAACAACACTTTATTGTCTGATGAATTTGGCTTAGAATACTTCACAAAGTGTTTTAGCCACGTTAAAAAGTGCTCCCCAGTCATCCATCCACTTTCGGACGGTAAACCCACGCAACCGGTTGGTGCTTTATCAGTCAATTCTTTCTTCATATTTTTTCGCGGAAATATTAAAGTAGGTGGAACATATTGTCCAATTGCGTTCATGCAGCACACTGCTGTAAAGTGTTGACCTCTTTCGGCACTACTCAATGTACCAACTTGTTTTCGCCCTTTTGTGGCGACAATTCGTTTGGTCTGATTTTGGACTGTTGAGAATCCCGATTCGTCCATGTTGTAGATATTTTGCGGTTGAAAATTGTATGTGTCCATAACTGTCTTTAATTTTTCGAAATATTTTGAAATATTGGTTTTGTTAAAAGCTTGAGCACGCGCAAGAGAAGTTGCTTCAGGTTTTCGCAAGCTTATAGATGGGTTTCGTTTTAAAAAGTTGTAAAACCAATCCCATCCAGCCATTTTTTTTTCAGTATTGAAATAATGTTTTATATTTAATTTTTCAGCTAGCTGAAATGCTAACTTTCGTACATCTTCCGGCGTCAAACCAAAATATCTGCTTTCTAAAGTTTTTATGTGGGTAACTAAAGATTTTTCTACATCTCCAGAAAAAGTTGCTGTACGTCCTCCTAAATATCCTTTGTCGTGACCTTTTACTACTTTGGTTGTTTGAGCAACTCGTCTTCTGAGTGTACGTTTTGGGACGTTATACGTTCGGGAAGCCAAAAGCCATCCCATTTGTTTTGACTTAATTGCATTAATCGCTTGTTTCATATTTATTTCCGACCACTGCTGTCGATTTACGTTTTTTTCATCTTTTACTTTCATTGTAGATACGTACAAAGCTGAAGCAAGAAAAATATTTGAAAAAGCTTAAAAGTAAGTAAATTTCATTCGCGAGTACTTTATATGGGTATGATGGCACATCAGTGTGCCATCTTTCCCACAAAAACGAACCATCGAAAAAACGTTTGCAAACGTTTAACCTCTTACAATATAAAATTATTGGTATCACAAAAGTGAAGCTCTGATCTTTCCTACTAAATAAATTATAACACATTGCTTGATATTTCTAACCAATTTATTTTAAAACCCGAGAAACTAAAGTAAAATAAAATCTTTTCACTCACCTTTTTGCACATCACGATATAATTTTTTACATAAATGATTTTATCGACAATTAACATTACGGACGCACACTTCCATTATATTGGCTACACCTACCACTTACTAGATGGCATCAAGACTCAATAGTATTTAAAAAAAACATGCTGTGCCATCATAGCCGGTATGCCATCAAAGACGTAATTCCCCTACTTACATGTGGAACAAAAAAAATCAAACATAAAGTAAGTATTATTATTTTATTGATTGCTTATCATAAAGAGCGGTATACAAAAAAACGAAACAAATGTCATTCTACAAAATATTATACTACTTAATCTTATTTCACATCACCTTGTTTCTCTAAAAACCTCTTCTCGTCAATGGATACTGGGTGATGTAATTTCTTTTTTTTTATTACTTTGTGTAGCGTCAAGGGAGAAAGTATGACTATTTGAATTAAGGTAAAATAGTGACTACCAAATTCATAAATGTCATTCTTGCAACATTTTCTGTATATTCCTGCTTGATTTTTCCTTTGAAAATCCCATTTCACAGGACCCAAGAGAATGTCTACATTTAACTCTCTCAATCAATCAATTCACTCAATTAATTTTTAAACAAAAGGTAAATTGGGGTCTCCTAATTCACTCAAGCCTCGAATGTATTTCTTTTTTCCTTTGCGTTAAGCCTTAACAGAATGGCTGTAAATTAATTCTTCTCGAAAATGTACATTAAATATGCTAATATTTTATAAATTTGTTTTTCAACAATAGTGGCAGAAAAGACACATAAAACAAACCAACATATTGTAAAGTTCGTTATCATTTATACTTTTTTCTAATTCGATGATTTTAGGTTCACATTAAAACACTGACTGAAAACGATACTTTGATTAATAGACTTGTGGAAGCAATTTTTTTGGGTTGGTATTCCTGACTTCATAATGTGGTATCATGCAAATTTAGCAGATAATTGACATATGTCACCGTGGAACGATTTCTAGATTGTATTATTTTTGCATGCCTTTTGTACCCAAATAAGATTTTTTTACCATGTTGACCTTGTTGACCAAATCTGTACATTTCGTCTCAAACTTCATTTACTATCCAATCCTACTCATCTTATTAGCTTATTACTTCCCGAGTGTAAACTAAGGAGGTATTGCAATAAGGTCCATTAGGCGACTGGCTACTTTCATGTTTTCGCGACGTTTCATAACCCATAAAATATGAAAAATTAGTCAATGTTGTCAAATTTTCTATGTATTTTTGAAATATCATGTAGATGGTAAAACGCTAAGAAAAATGTCTACTTATTATATCGCATAATTAATATTATCTGAATTTTATAAAATAATATACACTTGTGGTTTACGAATCTACTTCGTTTTTTTTTTTGTATATTGTTGTTTAATCCGTTTTGTTGTTTAAGTACATAGTAGGAAACAAGTATAACAGGATTGTCCCCATTGTCTCGACGTTAGAACATAGTAATGTCGCGCCCATCTATATTTAATAATAATAAAATAATATTTACCATAATAATAACTCGCCCACAATTACATTCATCCCCTTTTGCTCCAGTTTAAATTAGTCCTCTCCTCTGTTTTGAGAAGATGAAATCAAAGTTCTGAATGAAGCCTTCAAAACGTTGTCGCCGCTCCCGGTTCATTCCTTCAAATGTTCTATTTATTATAACTTGTTAAATGCTTAGATAACATTCAGTGCTTAGTAAATAGTGCACAACAAAATTTTATCAATCGAAGTTTTGCTAGCTGAAGAGGTGTTAGCACCATTTATATATGGGTTAAGGTTAGGCTACTCACATCCTGTCTATACTTCGACAGTAGCCTGTGAGGAGACCAATTTTAGTTCATTCTTTGTCAAATCGAGTGACTTCTTAGTCTTCTTTGGCGAAAATGTCACAAACTTTTTCGCATACTGTTGGCCTGGAACTTGTTTCCAGTAAGATTCTTTTTCCCTTTTGCTAACTCACAATAGGGTCCTAGAACAATGAAGAGTGTTTTCGCACCATTTTTACGAACCGTGTCCGCTATTTCGTTTGCTTCTATTTTTTCACGTCCTGCATCCAGCACAGAGTAACTCTGTTTTTGCAAGTCGGTTGAAAAATTCGGGTGCCTCTAACGCTCTTAATGAGGCTTGGCTTCCGACATTATACAGGGTGCCGCCTCTCAGTTTTAGACTATACTAAATGTCTGAGGACGTACGACAAATATCTTAATAAAAAATAAAACGAACTCATTACAATAAAAAGAAATTGTCGAAAATGTTCACCATTTTGTTCAAGGCACATGTTCACTCTGTTTTTAATTTCAAAACTGTTCTGTAATCTTTTCGTCAATTCTGGTTGTTCAATTTCATGTTGCAGCAGGAACTCCTGACTGCTGAGGAAATCTTGTCAAAGATGTTTGCAGATTCTGCTCAAGTCGTCTCAAATCATCAACAACTTCCTCAAATACTGAAGGTCTTCCAGATTTCCTTTTGTTGACGTTGCCAGTTCGAACAAATCTGTTGATTACATCTTTAATGTAAGCCTCTAAAGATGTTTCTTAAATTTACAAGAGGTTACAGAATACACCAACTCTTCGTTTACGAATGTCCCATTGCGATAACAAGACATAATAATGAAGGTGTCTTGTTCAACAGAATAAACAATTTTCACGGTCTTCACTTCCTGGCACAAAAACAAAATTTTCGTACGCAAGCACCAAGAGTTTGAAGACGACTTAGAATCATTTATAAAAGCGCTGTATAAATGTTTGTGCTTTTGAGAGATCTTTGAAATCACTCTAGTGTACACTTACGATCAAATATCCCTATCGCACTCCCTTGCTTCCATTTAGACCCGTCTGTATACACCTGTAACCCAACGACCACACAAATGCATGTTTTGGTAGTTGAGTTAAAAACGGTTCGACCTCTTGATGGTGTATTATAGCCACTTCAACAGTCGACTCGAAATCCAACTGAACTGGTATCAGATCTGAAGGCATAGTCATCGATTCTATTAGAATTTCGTCCAGGATCTTAATGTGACCTACCATGTCACCAGGTTTTAAGTGTTTTGTTTGTAAAATCCTTAAAGCACTCAACACTGTTTCCCTAACATAAAGGTGTAGACGGAACACATTTAGCATTACCTCTAGGGCGGCTATGCCAAAGCAAGCAAACCTTTGCAGTGTATAGGCGATTTGGGTTGCGCGTTTTTTTTTAGAATTTTTGTCCACCAAATAATCGTATGACCAATAGATGATCTTTGGCCTAAACCAATTCCATGTCTTACTAAAGAGTTAGCGAAATGTTCACAATGTCGCTGTGGCTTTTGTAAGATTTTTGCGTGAACATTTCAAGTTAGTCGTTTATCCAGGATTTGACTTCGTCAGAAAAATGTAATGTTTGTCTCTTCAGAAGTAGTGCTTTAAGCTTGAACGCTGTTCCTTTGAGCAAGTATTCCGCATAACCCGGCATGTAGAAATCTCATCACTAAGCAACTACGAGGTCTTCAACAACAAATAACCACAGCAGAGGTCACAAAACTCTACCTTGCGAACATCCTCTTACTGCATATACTGTTGCCGACTCATCCTCAACGCTAGCTTTTATAATTCGGCTACTTAACGTGGATGTAATCGATTTAAATGTTGAGGCTGGAATAATACCTCTACGTGGAGCAGCTCTTTTGATAGGTTCATAGGAGATGTTGTCAAAAGTACCTCCTACATCACTGAATCTTCCCTGAGCCATTTTTTTCTCCACATATGTTTTGTCAATGTTTCTAATCAAACAGTAAATTAAAACAAATGTTTTAATTTTGTCAGCATAGATAATAATTTGTCATTGCGACAGATTCACAGATCATTGCGACATTATTTAAAAAGAAAATGCCTAAAATAGTTTTACTGGAACAAAAAATTGCAATAAAAAGATGTTTTTTGCAGTTTCGAAAAGACAGGTCCGATCTTTCTCTCGAAGAAGTAACTATAAGAGTCTCGAACATATTTTCTGTAATGTAAAAATAGGATGGAAAATATTTTTTAATTTTTTTTCTTTTTTTCTCATAGGTGGGAACATAAACTGTTGCGAAAATTTTATCAACAGGGGACCAAAATTTAAAAACATCACTATCTGGCAAGCGAAAACCAACGGATTTATTTACAAATTATATGTTTCGAAAAGACCTGCAACGACAAATTTGGCAACTTAATGAAAAAAACGAATGTTTCACTGTAGATACTCTTTTGGCGGTTATAACCACAGGGAAGTAAATGGTCGCAAAATTCTATGTGAACAAAAACATGTCGTTGCAGCCAAAATTACTTTTTTGAGAACATATTTACAGTTTGTAAATTCTTGTGAAAATTTGACTTTCGTGTATTTGGATGAAACATGGATCTATCAAAATGGTTCGTCCATTCGTCGCTGGGTGCACGATACTATTCTAAAAAGCAATCCCACCAAAATTAAAAGTGAAAGATCAAGGTTTACTATTCCCCACGCGGGTTGTTCAACGGGATTCTTGGATGGTTTTAACAATTTTTTAAATTCAAAAATAAAGATAGAGACTTTCATAAAACGATGGACGGGACAATTTTTCAAAATTGGGTGGTTAATCAGTTCATTCCTGCTTTCTTTGGCAAAGTTGAACCAAAAATGTGTGGTGGTTTTAGACAATGCACCGTATCATTCGGATCAGTTGGATAAACCACCCATTTTTTCTAGCAAAAAATGTGAAATGCAGGAATGGCTCTTTAAACATAGTGTTGAATTTGACAAAAATATTCAAAGAAACAGTTGTTTGATTTAATTATACCCTTCAGAAACAATAGAAAAAAAAATACTTGGTAGACGAGACATTAAGAGGAAGCCATGAAGTTCTTAGATTACCTCCGTACCACTGTCAATATAATCCAATTGAAATGGCGTGATGATTTTGTAAGAACTATTACAACAAGCACATAAATTCTCAACCTTCATTAAAAAGTAGGGTGGAGAATTTATGGCTTGAGGCGCTTTCTAAATGTACAAGCATGTGGCAAAATTTTTGTAAACATTGTCAAAAACTTATTTTGGCAGATTGGGAAAAAATATGGAAAATCTTTCGTACGAATCTACGAGTATACCTCCTTTCATTATTTCGCTAGGTGAATCTTATTCAGAATCTGAATTTGAAAATGGTGGTGATGATACAGATTTTCATAGCGAAATAATGGAAATGGAGTGAATTGTAGCTTGTCGGGGGGTGATATTTTTACGCATTTTTCGTTCTAAATTTACCAAAGTAGTATGTGAAAAACTACTTGACGTACAACAAAATAAGTATAATTTTAGTTAGATCATCCACGTTGTTACTTTGCACCAAATTTGAAGCATTTTCATTTTAACTCTTCATGGACCTGTAGAAGGCGTATAGTAGCGTTCTTATTAATAAGCGTTTGTAAGTACTTAGTAAAAGCAAATAAAGAGCACTTACGTAAGCATTAGTAAAAGCTATAGGTATAGATAGTTCAATTTAAGACCGGAAAAATGTTTCAGAAAAGCTAAACCGATCAAAGCACTAGAGCAAGGTTTTTGTCTTTTACCAATCCTTTTAGAAATCTTAGAAGAGTGAAAAAAGAAGTTGGAAGATATGGAAATAGGCTGTTCACAAAGGTCGAAATTTCCATTTTTGATGATTGAGAATTAAAGATGAGATGCTAAATGTGTCATGGGACAATAGTCGTATGTAGAACCCCCATTCATACAAAAACAATGTTTAAGTGAAATTTTAGTGCTCGTTCCGTACATATGAAATAAACACTTACAAAAAGCCGAATAACTGTTTTAAATAGCGTAAAGTTTTATGCTTTCTAAGAAATGAATACCGTTAACTTGGTCATTGCTACTGAAAACGGAAAGTATCGGCAACAATGTTTATATTTCTGGCATATTTTTTAACTTTTAATTTAATAAAACATGACCTAACGAAAAAAGTTCAGGGAATTTTTATTCTTCTGCATCGAATACCAACAAACTCATTAGATTTTCATGGCCAACCCTGCTATATAAAGATCGTGAAGGATAATATTATATTAAATTTATTGCATGTATTTCGAAATCACCCTGGATCGTTTCGATGTTGTAACATACACCGTTGGTTTCACACTCTTCTGACCTCTTTGTGAAACCACCAATCTGGTTTCGAAGCTACGAGTTGATTTTTTTTTATGTCGAATTGAATCTGTTGATGATCCAACATCGAGGCTTCCTGCAGTACATGTTAATTTTCAATCAAATGTGTTATAAACGCACTCGTTGGAGTTAAATCTAAGACCTCTTTTCTGATCGTGTTTATGAAGGTCGGATTTTTCCCTTATTGACAATGTCTATATTATTATAAGTTCAAATATTCAAGGATAGACTCATCTCGTTTGTTAGTGTACGTGCGGCCCCACATAAGATACTGTGCCTTGTCATACTTGTTGTTTGTTCCCTTTTGCACCAGCTGATGAGGCTTTTAACATTCTTTGGTGGACTGTCTTAAGCCTCGCCAGGAAAGTAGGCAAAAGTAGTTATAATATTTGTGCACACTTTCTCTTTCGCATAATGTTGACTTTAATCCATGAGTTCGATCAATATAACTGTAACGTGGAAACAACCATTAAAAAAGTATAATAAAAAAAAACATAATTACGATAACTTTAAAACGTGTGGAAGATTTTTTCGTATACTACAAGTGCAGAAGGATCTTATTTCATAGGAGTAAAATTTAAGTAACATTTACTGTTGTAATTTTTGGAGATGATCCCATAGGTAACGGAGATCAGCGAAATTTTGATTGAAGTTTTACGATCTTCATGGTATTCTTAATTTTATTAATATACATACAAAATAGGATAGCAATCGGTCCGATAGTTTCGGAAATTATCTGTCGCATAAAAATCGACACACGACACACACGACAGACAACAGACAGATGGAAACAGAAGACCACTATTTTCGTATTCTATGGGTTATAAAACGTCGAGAAAACAGCTTGCAACATCCTATTGTCTTCCATAAATTAAAATTTAATTCTAAGTCATCACCGGAAAACATTCTGTAAAATAAAGGATGATCTGGCTAAGCCATTTGTTGTACTTCAAACACAAGGAAAGGAAATTCTGTATTACGTGGGTAAAATGTTTGTGACATGGTTAATTTCTTTTCATATATAGTAATCTTTAATTTCATTACACGACGCAGTGTAGAACATTTTTATTGTTTTGTCTTTCGTTCATAAAAGAGTAATAAGTGCATATGCTGAATTACACTACTAAAAGAGAATTTTTACGATCCTCAGAACTGAAAATAAACGTTTCTAATCTAATTTTCTATTGAATACGAATCTGCTTCAAGGTTTTTTGTAGAGATATGAGTAATGTGGATAATGACATACCAAAAACTAATCGCCGCTTTAGGATCAACATGTCTAACATAGTCAGTCATTCTGTAGTGCATGGATTTCTGGTTGTAGACCAGTATTATTTATGTGTATTAAAAACCTTGAAATATGATATACCGTTAGAACACGGTATTTGAATAGATACAAATACTACGAAAACGAACAAACCCAAGAAGGCTATTGGCATTACGTACACATATCTATTAATTTTTAAAACACAAGTTTTGTTTATTTTATTTCATTAGAATTAGTTAATAATAATAATAATAATAGCTATTTATTTTACCCAATTACAGAAAATACAAAAATAACGGGTGTTCATTTGCAAAATCGCTCAGAGTAATTTGGAGTTTCATTCGGCAGAAATATAACCTGTTATATGGTATAAGAACAGACATGCGGTTTGTGTCAAAGGATATTCCAACGCCTACTCTGAAAGATTTTTCAATTGAACACCCGTTACATATACCAGATAGATACGAAACTGGATATACTGGTACTGGCTTTAGTTGTGTTTCGTATCAAAGCACAAATTAGATTGTCGAACAAATCATTAAAAAACACATCAACAAACAAAGAAAAGCAAACATTTTAATTACCGCGGCTTGAAATGTAGTCACGTTGAATCATTTCCAGTTTATCTAACTCACTACAAGAAAAAAATCAGTGCTATATTTACATTCTTAATGTCAAACCTTTGTGGCCCCCATGCGTCATTTTTTTATCTAGTTTCCAAATACTAGAAACTAAAGTTTGCCGAAGATTTACTTAGCGAGCAAATAAATCGGATTATCCCCCAACTTCTTGCAGAGTTGCTTCGATCCGTCGTTACACCCGTTCATCATCAATCAAGCTGTGACGTATATGGATGTCTTGTGTCTAAACTCTGCCAAGCCTCAACCACTGATAAGACCCGTTTTAAAGCCGTTTCTTAAGCTATTTTGTAATTTGTAGAAATATTTGCCCACGTTACCACAGTTTCGAGGTAAAACGCAATACGCAACCCGGCGCATCCGCCATTCTTCAAGCTCGTTGTACTAAGTAATTTTTGTAAACTTTCCACGCCCTTTTATTAAAAGCCGTAACAACGGTTACTTTCAGTTTACTTACGTTTATTAAGTCTGTGTAACAAACTTCACTGAAAGCGTTTTCAGCTCCTAAATTAAATTTATTTTTCTTTGCTTGGATTAATTAAAGCGGGAAGTAGGGCCTATTGCTGGTTACATAATTTATGAACAGTTATAACGCACACTTTAATGTAGAATTAAATGTTTCGTAAAACTAGCGATGAAGATAATAACACTACATTATTGTCATGTTGTTCTCTACGGCGTAGATATTCACGCTAAATTAGTTAACATTATATACACCGCTAGTACCAGTGGTAGGCGGTTGCTATTTATTCGTTTAAATTTATTCATTTTCCAGTAGAGTGGAACCAAATCTGCTAAAATGTAATTCAAAATATGTATATTGCATATTACATACAAATTGTTTCTAGGATGAGTTGAAGAATTCCTTCACGCTTAAGTTATTCCTTGGCTTTAACGTTGCGATGGTAACTTATTAACTATTCTATTTTAGTAATATCGCACAATTTAATTGTTATGTTCAATCTGTGCAGTAATTACAGGGAATAAGAATAAAACAATATAAATCCGTCAACAGCAAAGCAGCAAATCAGCACAAATTATTTTGTACTGTGTGACCTACAGCCTTGGGCACATAAGTTAATAACATCCTGAAATGAGTTTTATTTCTGCTGCTTTCTGATAATTAAATGAACAAAACTTGCAGTAAAACTCGTCATATTATGACATTACACTCCATAAAAATACTTAAATACCAAATGTTGCGTAAATTTCAAAAAAATTTTACACTAACGATATTTTGAAATCACTTGATGCAACTTCAAGTACAGTGGCGACCAAAATCAAGTAGGAGACTTCTGTCCCGAGTGTAACTTTCAATTTTTTATTGACGCTTGAACGTCATTTCCCGTGAAAACCTATTCAATTCAGTCCAGTTTACATAAATAAATTTTCTGAAAAAATCAAGACGTGTTCTTAATATATTTTGGTCGGCACTGTATATCGATTTGTACCGATCTTAAATGACAGTTCGATGAAATACGAATTGTTTGAAATAAGTCCTTGCTGTAGTCCTCGCTTAAATTTAGACTTGATCTGTTTAAATTTGTACACTACAGGATTAGCACAAGAATTAAATACATATATGATTTATTTTTATTTAATTTTTCTGTATTATTAGCTAATTTCATGTACTTACGCTGATACTTATTTATGAAAAGGCCTAATAACAATGAAATTTATCAAGAGCTTTACGGATTAAATATAAAAGAGAGAATGAAAAAAAAAATTCATTTCGCTGTGTTATTACTGCCCTCCGTGTTCAACACTGAGTTACCCTCTACATCTGTTTTAAGAGTTCAACACAGTTCAACACTTCAGTTAAAATCGAAATAAAATTACTCGTTCTTGTAATCAAAATTTGTAATGATCTGGAATAGTTACTGATTTATAATATGAGTATTATATTCTAACTCCATGGATAAAAAAAACTTTAGAAATTCAATTTGACAGAACTTCCCTCGCCTTTGAAATATAATCCGACAAATGCCGCTTCTTTAAAAAAACAAAAAATTAAACAGCTCAAACGATTTTATGATGTTCGATCTTAATTGTGCTAGTCTTCTCATCTGCACACTTCTTTATCTAACTAGGTAATACTGCACCAGTACTACTTCCACGCACAAATTTTTAAACTGATCACGTCCTCTGAATAACCGCGATCTCACCCCTATTGTAGACTCTAGTTGGCGGTGCGCTTCATTAAGTTTAAAGTGAGCGTGCAACAATATTTGAAAGTTCTTGCACGCTAGGGTGGGTAGGACTGAATGTTCAGATGAGAAGACTAGCACAATTAAGGTCGAACATCATAAAAATATTTGACTGTTTAATTGCGCAAACATCTTCTCATCTGAACATTTCTTTATCTAACTAGGTAGATGTTTAAAGAAATATTGCTGAGCAAATGAAAATTATGTATGTATATATATATACGTATACAGAAAAAACTAATAAGAGTATGTAATGTTTATGAAAAGGTGGACTGCAGAATGGAGTCTGAAAAAGTTGTGTTAGAGACCAGAGGTCGCTGACTTTTTATGAATTTTCTAGATATAGCAGGTCACAATGTATTTGTCGTTCGGATGACAAAGCTTCTTCTATGGAGACCTGGAATATAACTATAAGATAACTAAAAAGAAGAAATCCTCTCTAGAAGCATTAGGGCCGGTTGCATAAACGCAAATCAAATCTCCAATCAACTGATTGTCATCAAATATTTAATTATCATCAACTTTGATTGGGTTGCTGAAACAATAATTAAGCCTTTGTTAACTGATTATCATCAAGTCGCTATTTGATAGCGCGCACCAACCGGCAACGCAGCATAAAATGGCATTTGCGTGATATTTTGAGGTTATGTTAAAAATTTACGTTTTGATTCGTTGTTTTGTGGTGAATTGGTGCGGCCTTCGTCGGTGTTTTTGAGGTGTGTTATCTCTTAAAAACATTCAAGATGAGCAGCTCCAGTTCAAAAGCACCTAAGAGATCGAAAAATTTCACCGGGCACGAGAAAAGCGAATTAACCCAAATAATTCAAAGGTAAGTTTTTAGGTAGGTATGTTAAAAAACACCGAAGTTTCTAGTAAAAGTGGTTAACAGCGGTTAGTTAATAGCAAATGAGTTTGATTATTATTAAACAGTTAGCAAACAGTGTCTTGCATTCATTTTTTATACTGAAAAGTCTTTGAAGTTATTTTTATAATGGATCTCAAACAATGAGGTTTCCCGATCCCATTTATACATATATTCCTTTATTAAACCTCTTCCACTTTTATTAATAAAGCTACGAAAACTCCGTTCTCCCGTACCTGGTCCTATCCCGTTTCATCTATTATAGATATGCCCATATAATAGAAAACAAGAAGACCGACGCCGTTTCCGTCAAACAAAAACTGAATTGTTGGGAGGAAATAAAAACCGAATTTAACGCAGTCACTACAGAGGGACCTAGGGATGTTCAGTCGCTCAAGACTTTTTACCAGAATACCAAGAGAAGTTTGAAAAAGGAACGGGCTGAAAAGAATGTAAAATACAAATGGAATGTACAATATTTTAGTATTTACAACACAATTAATAATTTCTAGAAAGAAACATATATTTCAATCCTGGAAAATAAGCTGGACAACAGAGGTGAGGGAACCTCCCAGGACACAGGTGAACCAGAAATGGAAATTACGGAAGCTTTACAGGTCCTGGAAACAATAGAAAAGGTATGGGTTACCATATTGTAGGTATATCTAGAGTATAGATGACACTCGAAATATTACAGAAAAAGACAAAAAAAACAGGAGGTGGAAGTTACAGCCCCATTTTGCCAACAGGAGCTGACGCAATTTTGGGAGAGTTGTTGGCGGATCAACTCCAGCCGTTAGAAAACAGTTTTGATGATGGGGCACAATATTTTGGTTTGTATACTGGAACAAATGGTCATGCATCTTTTTAATATGATCTTTTATGATATTGAGATTGATTTAAAAAAAATCATTTAGTTTTACAACAGATTTTTTTCCAGGAAACGTTAACAACAGCGAACCCCAAAATCCTTCCTCCTCCATTCCAATCCGCCGAAAAAAATTCCGAGTTCCAAAGAGAAGCGGTTCAAATATTAAACAGAAAATTTACGAACGAAAATTATTTTTGGTCAATTTAGAAATTCGTCAGAAGCAAAGACTTTTTCAGAAGGATTTAAAATTAAAAAATTTACAAATTAGGAAGGCAGAATTAGAATTAGAAAAACTTGTTAATAGTAATTAATCAATAGATAGGGTGTTTTTAGTTTTAATTTTAGTTTAAATATAAATTCTTAGAATCAATACTTATTAAACTTCTTCATTAAACTTTCAGAAAATACCGTATTTACAAGATTAGTTTTCATCGTAAATTTATTTTCCAGGTCGCCATGATATTTTCATCATCATCCAGGCGCGGAATAAAGTCTCAGGCGCTCGACCCAGTGCTGCCGCGTCGACAAATATATTTTCCTTTTGGACTATATCAACATAATATAACATTTCAAGATAACTGTGGTTGAAAAATTAAAAAGGACACCGAGTATTATTATTTGAAGTAATATAGTACTGCAAAAGTAGTATTATTATCAGCTGTGAATACTCCTTACGCGACGCACTGGTGATGGACCACATCAAAGAGTCCCCACTGCTCGCCGTAAAACACACCTTACTTCAACTGGGGGACTGCAGCAGTAAGATATCATTCCGCGCACTCACCATCATCAAATGCAGATCATCATATTGGTTACTATCGACAATGTTGGAAATCGCCAGTTTAAAACTCAATAGCACCTTTCAATTGTGTTTCTGATAACTTTGTGATGTTTCCTCAGCTCGATTTCTAGAGTTAACGAAAGATGTGAGAAGGTATCTCTTGCAGGTGTAACCACTATCTCCAAGAAGATATCCTGTTTTAATTCATCATGGACAGATCCTGGTCAACGGACTAGCATGTGGCGAAATATTTGCGTCACATCTTGAGATTATGTTAAATATTTGTGATCGTTAATGGTGGAAGTTAAAGTTTGTTGTTGTTCTTGGGCTATTGTTCCTCTGAAAATTGTTCACGATGGATAGTACCAAAGTTATGGAAAGGTCGAAAAATTTCACAGCCCATCAAAAAACTCAGTACAAATAATTCTGAGGTAAGTTTTTAAGTACGTTTAAAAACACATAAGTTACTAGTAAAATTGGTTAGACCGCGTTATCAAAGCATAAATTTCACTTTTATCAACGGAAAATCTTTTCTCTCGTGCCTGCCTGTTCTTATCCGGTTTCCTCTTTTGTAGATATGCCCATATATTAGAAAACATATGCAGTTTCTGTACAAGAAGAGAATGTTGCTGAGAGATCATGTAAGACGAATTCAATGTTACCATCATTGAGGGGCCTAGGGATGTTCAGACTATCAAAATTCGACACAAAACTTAAAAAAGGAAAGGGCTGAAAAAATTAAGTTACAAGCTGGATCTACAATATTTTTATACAATGTGGTTATTAATTTTTAGAAGGAAGCGTTTATTTCTATTAAAACAGACAACAGGGATGAAGGTATGAGTGCAGACGTGGGTGATGGTGAGCTGGAAATGACAAATAAATATAATAGATGAAGATTTGATTTTTTACAAAAAAAAGGTGAAAAAAAACAGATACAGCACAATACTTCGGTTTGTATACTAGGACAAATCGTCATGCATACATGATCTTATAAATCTGACCTCTCATAACGAGATATATTTTCAATAACTTTACTTGTTTTTAACGCATTTTTTTTTTCCAGGAAATCCTGAACCTCATAGCCCTGCCTCCTCCATTCCGAACGAGAAAAATAAAATCCCCCTTTCCAAGAAAAACAGTGTAATAAAAAATAAAAAATATACAAATGAAAATAATTTTTAGTGAATTTGCAAAATAAACACAAACAAAAACTTTCAAAAAGGCTTACAATTAAAATATTTGCAGATTAAAAAAGTAGAAATCGAATTGGAAAATTCAAATTCAATAATTGGAAATCGAAGAGTTTTTTTTTAGTTTTATAATAATCATTATTAAACATTTTTGTTAAACTCTTTCTGCAAATATAGTATTTACAAGGTGAGTTCTCATAGCAAAATTTCCTTCCATGGGGTCACCACCTATGACTTCATCGTCTTCCTCAACTTCAAGGTGATCTTCTGGCCAGTCATCTTTAAAAATAATTGCCAGGTTATGCAAAATTGCACAGGCGACGATTGCCATCATATTAGTTTTCATTTTTAGTCGCAATCCCATAGACAAAGCTGGAAAGCGACGTTTCAAAACTCCAAAACACCTTTCAACTGTGTTTCTGGTCGCTTTGTGGGAAGCATTATATGCTTCCTCAGCCCTGTTTCTTGGATTAATGAAGGGCGTCAAAAGATATCTTTTGCATGCGTAGCCACTGTCTCCAAGAAGATATCCAGCGCCATACATGCCTCGTTCTAATTCAGGAGGTAACGGACAGTCATTAAAAATGGTGGAATCGTGGACAGATCCTGGCCAGCGAGCTATGATATGTCGTATTTGAAGCTCCGCGTCACAAACTACTTGGACATTGAGCGAAAAAAAACCTTTTCGGCATCTATAAGTTTCAGCCAAGTGTCCACCTGGCGATTGGATTGGTATATGCGTACCGTCTATTGCCCCTATGACACACGGAAAACCCCGGATTTCGAAGAATTTTCTATGTATTGTTGGTATTTCTTGCAAGGTAGGCATTTTCAACACGTCGCCCTTCAATCGCAGTATTTCCTTGGAGACCTTGTAGATTATTCTTGAAATTGTTGATTTATGTACCAAAACAGAGTCCCCAATTAATTGTTGAAACGCTCCTGTTGCATAGAATCTGAGACAAATCAAGAGTTGTTCTCTACTGTTTAGAGCCTTGTTACGGTTTGTCAAGGGATCTAACCGGTCTCCAATCTGATTTAAAATTTCCACCACGCTATTTTTTGAAAACCGATACCTTTGCTTAAAGTCGATATCGTCGTACCTATCGAAAGGGTCGGACCTGTCTCGAAAAATTCGAGGTCTTCTAGGAACAGGAACATCGGAATCGTCAGAGGAACTGGAGGACGTTAACGTTAAGGACACGGACATTTTGAGGTAAACTACAATTTACAGCTGTTACAACAAAAAGTATATTTCACATGTATTTAAAATTACCTGAATAAAATTTAATTGAACCTTTTTTGTATTTATTTTCGGTTTTTAGGAGTCGAATTGCTGTAAAACCGCCAGCTGTCAAACTTTAATTACTGCTTTTCGGATAATTAACTAATCGTTAATCAAAATGCGTTTTGATGCTAATCAAGTCCTTGATTGGCGTTTATGCAACGGATGATTGGTGATTTCTGTATTTGACGTATGGATTTGATTGTCATCAAAAAATTTGATGAACATCAACTGATTGGCGTTTGAGCAACGCATTATGTGACTTGATGATTGTTAACTGGATTTAACAATAATCAAATTTTTGATTTGCGTTTATGCAACCGGCCCTTTGTCGAACAACTGATGAACGCAAATGTAGAAACGAGAACAAAAAAAAATAGAAAAGATGTAAGAGGGTATAGTCAAGGGGTTTGCAATGCACTGAACATATGCAGGAACATATACACGGTTTCTAAAAAAGATTACAGGGTGGCAGTAGGTCATGCAAACCTGCCGCCTCTCAGATTTGAAATTTTAAAAAAATAAAATTAATTCATTACAACAGAAAGAAATAAATTTATGGGGGTTAAACATCACAGTAAATGTTCAAAATGTTCACCATTTTATTCAATTTCATGTTGCAACAGGAACTCCTTACTGTTGAGGAAATTTTGTTTAAGATGTTTGTGGATTCTGCTCAAGCCGTCGCAAATCATCAACAGCTTCCTCAGATACTGACGGTCGTCCAAGAGATTTATCTTGTTGACACTACCAGTTCGAACAAATCTGTTGATTACATCTCTAATGTGAGCCTCTAACGATGTTTCTTGAATTACTAAATTACGGTATTACAATGAAAATGTCTTGTTCAACAGAATAAACCATTTTCACAGTCTTCGCTTACTAGTAGGTACAAAAACAAAATTTTCGTACGCAACCACCAACAGTTTTGAAAACAAGTTTTGTTGTTTTTAACGTAAAAAACGTTAAAACAAAAAAAACCACGACTTTAAATATCAGGTTACAAATGCATTAATGACTAGTGTGAACTGTCATAATAGGGCATAATTTCAGCGAATTATTTATAAAAGCCCTGTATAACATAGAACAAAAATTTGCAAGTTCTTCTAATCAGCTTAAAAGGGGTTGGTGTTTCAAGTCCAAAGATGACAAGTATTCTCAAAAATGTCCCAATTGCGCAAAGTTCATATACAAAAAGCATTCGACAACTGTTCAAACCAAATTAATTCACTCCGAAAATTGATGCTTGCAAAAAGATAGTGGCCAATAAATATTACATTGTTTCTTTTATAATATGCAGAATTTAATTGTTTACAAAAATGAATTTGTATTTTATTTACTCATATTTCATACTGTGTTGTCTAAAACTTCTATAAATAATTAATATGTTTTTTTGACCCGTTTTGGTAGCCCCCAGAAAATAGTTATTTTGGTTTCCTGAGTGTCAAAAAAAAACAAAGACAAAAAATGTAAAAATTTTCAATTTCTCAGTACATTCTTAATTTTGACACTGAATGTTTAAGTTTATACCGTCGTTTCCAAAAAAATTTGGGCAAATTACATTGACACTGAAGTCATATTTCCGTTGCTCTTCGTTGATCTATGAAAACCTGATTTGCTCATCTTGCCCGATTTTTTTGGAAACGACAGTACTTCAAAAGGATTCGATTATTAACACGTTCAGATTATAAAGAGCAGCGGTTAAAAGAAAATAAAATTTGATTATTTTTATCCCGTCAACGCAGAGGAAATGAATTAGCCACACTCATAAATCTGAAAAACATTTATTCGGCAATACTGTAAGACGACGGACAAATTTTGATTAATAATTTAGCATGATTGGAGGAACCTTAAAATATTTGCACGATTTCGCAACATTCGGTTTTTGTAATCCTAAAATTTAATAATTGTAAATTATTAGTTATATAATTTTGATTGTTCTCCCAAAAATCTGTATGCCAAGGGTAAAAACTCAACACGGATTCATACGTCACACTTGCAGAAAATATAAAGAGCATATATTCTGCAAAACTATGAAATGACATCATCAATTTTTTGGAAGGGTATAAACAAAAATTCTTTGATTAACGATTTGTCATGCTTACGATGACCTTAAAACGTTTGCAAGATTTGAGAGCATTCGGTTTTGCAATGTACAAAATGTTATAATATTTTGATTTTTTTTTCCAAAAATCTGGATGTTTGGGGTAAAAACTCAAACAGGATTCATAAACCACATGTGAAGGAATATCTTATTTTATAAAATTTATATAATATTCTTTGATGTAAATTTTGAAGCTGACGTCCTCCCTTTATTGGTGGAGACGATCAGCCAAATTTTGGTTAGCGTTTTACCACCTATACCATATTCCTAATATACATATAAAATTTGACAACAATCCGTCCAGTAGTTTCAAAGGTTATTTGCCTAATAAAAAACCGAACAGATATCAGACAGACAATCGTCCAGTGGAACCGATTATAATATTTCTTTAACTAACGTCCAGGAAGTAGATAAGAAAATTAGCGAAATCATTTTAAAAATATAGTGCAAATTTAATAGAAATAAGTCTATTGCACAAATCGTAAAATACCGTTTTTCTCACTTTTTATTCTCTGAAACGAGGTATTTTGGAACAAAAAAGATTAATATTAACTAACTTTATTTCTTCCTTCAATGAGTTGATGATATTACTTTTCTTGAACATATATTAAATACAGGGTGATTCAAAAATGGTGCACTACAGGAGATCGATCGGAGTTTCATTATTCAAAATACCTCTGGAAGTATCATGTCTGTATCCATAGTTTTCTTCATTTTATAATATTACAAACAATTTAAACATTGTTTACAACAGTGGTTAATTTTTTAGTCTATCTATGGAAATCGATATATTGTTTTGTTTTTGCAAGTGAACGTTAAATTAACCTAAGGAATTTTTTAATGACGTTTCTCGAACATCGTTGAGTTAGTTTTTAAATCACCCTGTATATCTAATAAATATATAAATATTCATTCTTTTCAACTATAGGCAACATGTCTCGCTATTAATCTGCAGACTCGTCTATAATAAGAGGCAATTTTCGTTCTTGGTACATAAATAACTGTTTTGCGACACAGAAAAAATGGTATTCTTACATTATCAAATCGTTGTTTGCGCATAAGTATCTATAAGTATCAGAGGTATAGGTTATATCATATTTAAACCGTATAAAATTAAAGTTCCATTTTTAGCTAAAAATCTTTCCCAATTTTTGTAAATTTTTTGAAATGCATGTTTTTAACCATTTCAAGTTTTTAAGTAGATAATATTCCTCCAGTTTTAAAATAAGTATGCACAACGAAAGGAGCTTGTATTTTTGTAGACGACATTTATGGGGTGTTCAAGACACGGTTTAAAGGTTATAACGTAGCAAACAGTGTTTTCTAACACACAAGTTGCCGTCGTAACCGTAATAAAAATTTTATGCCTCTAAAAAATAACGTTTTGACCCTTAAAACCATTAATCAAAGCATTGAAAGAAAACATACTTGCATTTGTTGATATTTGCCGAAGACAAATATTTTTTCTAACGTTTCTACAGAAATGCAACCGTCAATAACAATGCCGTTTCGTATATCACTTCGGGTCAATCTACAACGTAATGCAGTGTACTAACGTTAAGACCAAATTACCCAACAAATCTAAAATGTCGTGACCCATAACCGAGGCCAATCCACGTGTGTTTGCGTTACCTATATTCGTCGAAAAGCACAGCAGCGCACGAAACATTGCAATTGTAAACAATATCTTAAGAACGAATTTAATCTCATTCAACACACAACTACCAGCAAAATCGATAAGTAATTTATATAGCTAGCATATACAATGGTTAGTTCATGCCACCGTCGTTGCGGAGCGAGAAAGTCGAACCGAAAATTACACCCTGATGGATTAAAACTAGCGCACACAATAGCAGGTGTTGGCTGTTGTTTTGGATAACAATAAGAGAAACAAACCCCAATTTTTAATCGGACCCCTTTTTGAAGTAATTACTGGAGAAAACACGGCAAACAATAAATCGCCGCCTGAATGGAAGCGACAGAGGACACTTCAAAGTTTAATTGTCAAAGGGATTGAAAAAGCGATAACCACTTACCAGTTATTTGCGGCGTTGAACGTCTTAATTCGAGCTTTTTATTTTTGATTTCTGGCGGCTTTAAGTAAAGAATTAAAGCTGAATTAATTTGACAAATATTTTTTAATTAAGCAGACGTCGAAAGTTGTAAAAGCCTGGAAATTAAGATTACGGCTAAGCCGACATAAAAACAGAAGAAACTCGAAATTATCTAATTAGAGCAGGTTGGAGGAAGAAAACTGTGTAAAGCAATAACAGAGAATACAACCGTAACGAGACGGATTTGTATTAGTTCGTCAGAAGGTTTTGCTCATTCAGGAGATAAACTCCCGATAAATTTCCGGATCGCAATGGAAAAAAGGAATATTTTATTGAGGTCAAAGGACGTGACCTGATACGATAAACATTATTGCTGCTTAAGTCAGGCTTTGTCGCCGGAAAAGCCGAGTTTTCTTTTCGGTTGAGAACCTTGTGAGAATAATGGAAAATTCGATACTACAGTGAAATAAAAAAAGAAAAAACATATAAAAGCAGTGCGAAAAGATCAAGTGAAAGATAAAGTAAAACTTACGAACTAAATATTTAAAAATAATGCAGCATTTACTTCGGCTACATTTACTAAAATAAACAAAAATTATGTAACAAAAATTGAAAACTTTCTTATTAAGAACGAAGAAAATTAAAAAGTAAATGTGTAGGTGGTCAGTAATAATTCCTTTGTCTTAAAAAGATGGGAAAGATTAGATCGACGCCACAGAAGTTAAGGATTTATTATAAAGTGAGGGCTAACATGTTTCTGTACCTAGTGGTACCATTATCAGAACTAAATGATGAACAGGAAATTAGCTTACAAAAGACATTAAAGTTAATACACTTACCCAAAGTACAAAACTTAGTAATTACATAATTACACAAATCAGCTTGAGAGCTGCTATTTACAGCAACGTCAAGGTCTAACTAGTAAATAAAAGGAACCACATGAAATACAAAAGTTAATTAAAGACATCTAACGAATGTTCTACAACTAAAAAAGGTAATTGGCGCCATCTATCACGTATTCTGGCAATAAAAATGAAAATAGCAGCATCTATCGATTAAAAAATGTGTTTGAAAAAGAAAAACCATGTGGAAAGTACAGACAGAGACAAAAACCAGACATGAAAAGAACCGTAACATAGGAATATTTAAGAAATAGGTAGGGGAGAAGAAAGGAAAGGGGTATTGAAACCAGATTCTTTATTTACACAAATTACTTTGGGATGGTTTATAAATTTCAAGGAATTCGAAAAAATTGAGCGTGATACTTTTGTTTAAAATATGTAAGACTTTAACATTATTAATGGGTTGAAAAGAATGTCCAAATTCTAAAATGTGATTGCTGAATTCGTGTTAGTTAAACCAGTGTTTGAATATTGAGTGACAAATATATTATGTTCCTAAATTCTATGGGAAATTTTTTTGCCGAACGAGACAAAATAGGGATAAAGTCTTTGTTTTTTGCAAACAAAGAAGAAAGGTTAGACAAAGTTATGTTGTAATCTAGTTTTTTGAAAATTTTGAAAATAAACACAGAAGGAACACTAAAGAAGGAGATAGAGGGTAAAAGAGGGGATAGCCTGTGATTAGAAATTGGTATGAATTTATGGAAGAGTTTATCTTGACATAGGGACTTTATATAAGATTATTATAAATAGGTGTATTAACGGCAATTTGTTTAATGATAGCATAGTCCATTTTCAAAGGCTTCATGACTTAGGGAAATGTGGAATTATCTAAATAATAAATATATAATTAAATGCTGCGAATTTATGGGAAAAGAAGACCAAATTTCGTATCTGAATTTTATTGAGGATTTAATAAAATTTGGAAAAGAGTTAAGATCGTCAAACAACCTTGGAAGAGGGATAAGATGTCATTCCGTAACGACCCTAAAATTTAATTTTCTAAGTAAATTGAGGATTTGAGAAGTTTTTTGTTTCTATATTGTTCATGAAAATTTGTATTAAAAATGGAGATAGGGAAGATCCCATTGCTAAACCCGTATGTTGTTCATAAAAAGTATTGTTAAAGCTAAAGAAATTTGTTTCAAATCTAACTCACATAATGTGATCAGATTAAGAATATGCGTAAGAAGTAAATCTGATTCAAATAAAATATCACTAATTAATTTAAGGGAATCAGAAGGGGGAACCGACGGGAAGAGATTGGAAACGTCAAAAGAGACAAGGAAGGAACCTGGAGGGATGATTACATATTTCAATTTTCGAACAAAGTCGAAATTAATTTTGATGCCATATTTGTTGTCGAACAGGACCCTTCTTAACGCAAGATTAAGCCATTTAGAGAGATGGTAATATGGTGAATTCACGAAAGACTCTACCGGTTTAATGAGGCAATCAGGTTTATAAGTTTTGTAGTATGGTCAAAAGTGTATTAGAAATATCTTCCAAGGTAGAACGTAAATTGACATGAAATTGGAGGTGGAATGGTAATTCAATTTATTTAGAAAATTTTTATTCACTTTTGTATTATAGCCAAACTTATTAAGAATTATTATAATCCAATTGCCTCTGTCGGCTTTTGGCACCACCAGGTCTCATTTTTGATTTTGACTTATATTTTATTGATCGGAGTTCAACTTTTGAGTTATTACTATTAATTATTTTATAGTTATTTAGATGTTTCTGTAAGTTTTGTAAGATTGACAGAATTTATTTTCGGAATTACTGAAGTTTTATGGTCATTATTAAAGTGCGTTAGAATGGTTTCGCAATCAACAGCTAGATTATGTATATCTTTAATGCTAATCTTCCGATGGGGTTTATGTTTAAGTCCTCTTTGAAGAACTTCTAACTCTTTGTTCGAAAAAACTATATCAGAAAGTTTTTTGACGCAAGGGTGAACAATGAAATCATATATCAAATAATCCCTCTCAAATTGTGTTTCACTGATGTCTTCTTCGAGTGTTTTTATAAATCGATGATAAATTATTTTTAAGAACAGGCTTAGAGTATAGTTCATTAAACTTATAGTTCGATATTCAAAGCATTCTCTAGCATTAACACCCTTTGATAGTAGTATAAAGGTTGATTTGAGCCACTTTTCTGGTATGGTCCCTATTCTATATATAGTATTAAATAAGTCAACTAGTACTTGAATTTGGTCTCCCTGTATTAGATTAACAGCTCTATAGGAACTTGATCTGGATCTACGGCCTTGTTTTCTTTAGAGTTTTTTGTGCGAATTTTACTTCTTGGGAGTTCGTCTGTCATCTTATTGGCCTTGGTGTCGTCCATATCAGATCTTCCATCATAAAATAATTCTTTTAGGTATTCTTCCCATCGTTTCAGTTTAGCTGGAAGGTCTATGATTGATTATATTGCCAGGTTTATATACGTGCCTGCAGTGAGGTCGGTTCACGCTCGCTCGTGCTCTGTGCTTAACATAAGTTTTAGCTGGTTTCTTGTGGAGCGATATTTATCAAATTTATATGCTCAGGTGAGGAGTAGCTTGATTTATTTTTGACTGTTTGGGTAATCGGTCATTTTTGAATTAGGGTTGATGACATGTAAGAATATTTAACAAGGCTCATTGTGTTGAGATCTCCAATTCTCGTTTTTTGTGGTGAGTCTCCATAGTTTTTGTTTAACTGAGAGATAAGATAGAGTTGTGTATCTGTTTCTAAAAGAAAAGGGTGTGATATCAGCACCTCAAGTACATATACAACTCACAAATAGCACGAATTCATCATGACAGTTTTTTGTGAGACATGCAAGGGCGCAATAACACCCACAGTACCTGGAATAAAATGTAATATATGCACTTTGTATTATCATATTAAATATGTGGATATTACTAAAAATCAATTTGATGTATGTAAGGCTACGACGGGCTTTACATGGAACTGTGAAAAATGTAATATAAACTCTAACTCTAAGGGAGAGTCGTGCAATTGTTGCATGTTACTCCCTGGGTTCTTAGACACTCTAAAAAAACTTACTGAAACAGTTGAGACGTTAAAACAGCAAATTACGTTATTGAGTTCTAATAATTCAAAAACTCCGGATAACTCTTATGATTTTGAAGTTGTAGTTCAAGAAGTATCTGAACGAGAAAAGCGGAAAAATAATATTATATTTTATGGTATTTCCGAACAAGATTCCTCCATAGATAGTAAAAATCGTAGAGAAAAGGACTCTGAATTTCTATCTGATTTTCTACAATTTGTTAACGCCAATCCAAACGACTATATGACTCCAGAATCACAGATTCTCTTCCATCTCGTCTTGGCAAATTTGAAGCAAATCCTAATAAGTCGCGTCCTATTAAAATAAGACTCAATGACAATCAACAAGTACGTAACCTACTAAGTCTGATAAAAAAAAATCGTGCAAATATCGAAGGTAACCCTCGCTTTAAATCTATTCGAGTTTCATTGGATCGCACAAGTCGACAACGTCACTATTGTAATGAATTAAAGGACCAAATTGAACAAAGACTGGAGAACGGAGAAGAAAATCTTTTTATAAAATATGTTCGTGGTATACCTACCATTCAAAAATCTTTAAACTAACCTCGCCCAAATGCCATAAACGTAATTTAAATATTTATTATCAAAACGTTAGGGGACTTCGAACAAAAACGCTTAATTTCTTTAACAATCTTTCTATTTCTGCTGACAATTATGACATAATTGGATTGACCGAAACCTGAATGACTGAGGATTTTGCTAATTCGGAACTTTTTCCTACTTCTTTCCATGTGTTGAGATGTGATCGTAATTTATCCATTATCGGTGGTACTAGAGGTGGTGATGCACTATTAGCATTCAGTAATGCGTTATCCTGTGAAAAGTTAGATCTACATTGTATCACTGAGTGTGTTCCAACAATTGATATTGTTGGTGCCAAAATTTCATATTCGCCTAATACTAAATTAATAATACTTGTTGCTTACATACCTCCAGCCACTGAATTTGCTTCATATGAACTCTTTTTTGAATTACTGTCACATCTTCCATTTATATATAATAATCATGTTATACTGTTGGGAGATTTCAATGTTCCTGAATATAATACTGACCATCAAAATGACAAACGCACCATGTTAATTAAAAACTATGAACAACTTTTTAATTTCACACAATATAATTATGTAACTAATTCCATCGGTCGGGTTCTAGATCTTGTCTTATCTAATATTGATAACTGCTCAGTCACTAAGGAATTTCCGCTTATAATAGAAGACAATTATCATCCATCATTGTCTGTACAATTAACTATTCAAGCAGATAAATATAACAACTTCCAAAGTAATGCAATTCATAAAAAATACAACTTCAAAAAAGCCAACTTTCCTCGATTATACGAGCTTTTGATACAAACTGATTGGACCTTTTTAAACGAATTCTCTGAGATAAACGAAGCATGTCAAGCCTTCTATGATGCCTTATATAAAATATTAGATCAAACTGTTCCTGTAATTAAATATAATAAATCTTCATTCAAATATCCTCCTTGGTTTAGTGTTGACTTGATTAAAAATATACGTAAAAAAGATAGGCTACATAAAAAATTTAAGAAAACCGGTGATCATACTGACTATATCAATTTTAGCGCCTTAAGAGCTAGTATCAAGTATCAGTCTAAACTTCTTTATAAAAATTGTATTCGTTCAACTGAAGAAAAAGTTACTAATAACCCTAAATTAATTTGGACATACATTAACTCTCGTAAAAATCGGTCAAGAATACCTAATATTATAACAGATCAACAAAATTTACAACAAGAAGGATCTGATGCAGTTGTTAATGCTTTCTCAACGTACTTTGCTAGAGTGTATATAAATTCGACACCCCAGGACAATGGAAACTTTAATAATGATTATACTTCCTTGGAATACGTAAATATAAAATCTGTCTCTGAAGAAGACATAATAGAGGCAATCTTAAAGCTAAATAACAAATTAACATCCGGTGTAGACCAAATTCCACGTTTCATAGTCAAAGACTGTCGTTCAGTGTTTGTCAGACCACTTCATATGTTATTCAATCTTTCTCTAAAAACCGGTACCTTTCCCAACATTTGGAAGCAGGCTCGTATATGTCCAGTTTTTAAAAAAGGTGATTCGACCATGGTTGTTAACTATAGACCGATTTCCATCTTATCCAATTTATCAAAAGTCTTCGAATCTATATTACATAAGTACATCTATAATGCTATTAAATTGAATATCTCTATTTCACAGCATGGGTTTATGGAAAGACGATCAACGATCATCAATCTTGTTACTTTTTGTCAATACCTTTCTGAACTCCATTGATCATTACATTTTGTTACAAAAGCTGGAAAAATTTGGAATGAGTACTTCGTTATTAGAGTTATTCAAATCATATTTATGGAATCGCTATCAGTTTGTTGAATTTCAGGGTGTACGTTCCAAATATGTTGTTCCTACTTCTGGCGTGCCACAAGGCTCTAAATTTGGGTCCAT
Organism: Zophobas atratus; assembly: GCA_022388445.1. Classification (NCBI taxonomy): domain Eukaryota; kingdom Metazoa; phylum Arthropoda; class Insecta; order Coleoptera; family Tenebrionidae; genus Zophobas; species Zophobas atratus. The sequence goes on along the minus strand of CM039449.1, from coordinate 30,344,738 downwards.
TATTAATTTTCATATTTATTGATGATTTACCTGGGCTTCTTAACTGCAGAAAACTACTATTTGCTGATGACCTTAAACTATATTATAAAATCACTACCATTTCTGATTGTCATTTATTGCAAAACGACATTTACACTCTGGTCGATTGGTGTAAGCACAATCGATTAGAATTAAATATTGATAAATGCTTCATTATTACGTTTACCAAGGCAAAAAATCCGATTATGTTTTTCTATACTATAAATAAGAACATCCTAATTCGTAAAACATCAATTAAAGATTTGGGAGTACTGTTTGATTCAGAGTTAAGTTTCTCCGGACACATAACATTAATAGTGGCCACTGCTTTCAAAACCCTAGGTTTCCTGTTTCGTAACTGTAAAGATTTCACAAATATCCAGTATTTAATTGCACTTGATAATGGTTAAATCAGATCAAAACTGGAGTATGGTTGTTTAGTTTGGTCACCTATCCATAAAGTATATATACAGCAGATTGAAAACATTCAGCGAAAATTTTTAAAATATCTAGCGTTCAAAGAAGATGGATTCTATCCTCACAGGGGCTTTAGTCAAAATATTCTCGTAGACAGATTTCACGTTACTTTTCTCGAACATAGACGTAATAACATTTCTATTAAATTCTTACATAATTGACTGAATAATAAAATTGATTGTTTAAACCTATTGTCTCAAATTAACTTTCACGCCCCAAGATTAGGTACAAGAAGTTCTATTTTTTTTTATGTAATCACTCCACGCACGAATGTTTTAGTTCGATCTCCAATACATCTGATGTGTAACAACTTTAATAAATTCTGCTCAACTTGTGATATCTTCGAAGACAACATTAAGAAGTCGATCCGTACTGCTGCAGCTAATTACATTGTAACTTAAAGAAATTTATTTTAATTTTGATTCAATTTTTTTTTCTTTCTGTTTTCATCCTCATTTTTTGTTATATTACTTATAAGCAATAATACATGTAACGTTAATTTTATATTTCCTGTATTTGGGCTTTGCCTGTTGGGAATAAAGAAGTATTAGTATTAGTATTAGTATTTATCTTTGAATATATTGGCGTTTTCTTCCTACACCTGTCATTTCTTTGATTTTCTTGTGATGGTTGAAATTGTCATAATGAGCAGCCATATTTTCAATTTCTCTAGACTTCTGCTCCATGTATCTGTTCGTCGCTTCTATTATCTTTCTTTTTATATATAACTTTATGAATTGCACGATACTTTTGAATAGCATGTCCTTTTTCTTATCTTCTTTTTTCTATGAGATTAAGGATCTCTTTTGCCTTTCCGCTGAATGTCAGAAATTCCCAAGATATCGATATCATGCGTTCCATTTCTTTAATTACGTTATGTAATTTCCAGTTTGGCATAAACTCCGCACATTGCGTGTTCCCACTTTGATTATGTCGTTGTTGTTTTTGACTTCGTCTAAAACAGAGCACAGATCAAGACATAAGCGAATTCAGCAACGATAGACGAGAAGATCAGAACGAAATAAGCGAGCCAAACGTACAAAAAATCCGAAAAATACTAAAGCAAATGAAGAACAACAAAACTCCAGGCAGCAATGGACTAACACCCGAGGTGTTGAAGTATGAAGGGGAAGAATTAGCACAAGAGATACATCGACTGATAGTAAAATGTTGGAAAAGCGAAAAAATACACCAAAATCTAGCATTTGCAGATGACTTAGCGTTCGTAACGAGAACAGTAGGTAAGCGAAATAAAGAAAATGACAGTTAACCTTATCAGAAAAGCAAAACGGATGGGACTAACGATAAACGAAGGGAAGACAAAACTAATGAAAATGACGAATAAAGAAGACTCACAAAAAACATTGGAGATAATCGCGGAAGATGGAACTACATACGAGTTTGAAGAGGTAAAAAAGTTTAAATACTTAGGAGTAGTAATCACCAGTGAGAACGAAATGAAAGAAGAGATAGAAGAACGCATTACTAAAGGCAGTATCAACTTAGCAAAACTAAACAAGTTCCTTGGAAGCAAAAATGTAACACGGCAGACGAAGAAACAAGTAAAACGGTGATAAGACCTACAGTACTATATGCCTGCGAAACCTGGACTCTAACAAAAGAATGTGAACAGAGATTAGAGGTTTGGCAACGAAAAATACTACGGAAGATATATGGAGGTATCAACGAACAAGAACAATGGATGAGAAGAACAAATAAGTGGAAAAAGTATATGGAGAACCGAAAATTACCAAGATAATTAGAGCGCAAAGAATCAGACGGTTAGGTCATATAGGAAGCGCATCTGAAGATAGAACTATTGGGAAAGTGTTGAACCGTCTACAAGATGGGAAGAAAAAGAAAGGACGACCAAAACTGAGATGGCCGGAAGACGTGAAAAGGGATCTATGGGAAATGGACATCGAAAATTGGAAAAGCAAAGCAGCTGACCGCCCTCAATGGAGTGCCATCGTCAGAAAAGCCCAGGGTCTGCAGTGCTAATATATCTATATTTGTAGAATACTTGATAGATGGTGCCAATTACCTTTTTCAGATCTAGAACATTTCTTAGATGTCTTTAATTTACTTTTGTATTTAATGTCTGGTTGCTTTCATTTCCTAGTTAGACCTTGATGTTGCTGTAAACAGCAGCCCTCAAGCCTAATTCGTGTAATTACTAAGTTTGACTAAATTTTGTACTTTTCCTGTACATCATTCAGCTTTGATAATGGTACAATCGCACGCAAATGTTTTGAGCCTATGGGCGGATCGTTTTTGCCTGCCCTCACCGAAGAAGGCGGTCCAAATCCTTCAAGGGCAGAATTTGTAGGTAGGCTCAAACTACAACGAAATTTACATTTTACTCTATAAAATTTTATTGACAAAAACGGGACGGACAGTAGTTACATTTGGTAAGAAATATTTATGGCTCACGCCAGTTCTCTCGAATTTGTCGGAGAAGATTTAGCAGGTAGTTGTTCCCATAAAATAATGGTCACTTTCGTTCGTGAGTAACGATGGTTAGGACAGGAATTATTTTGCTTTCTAACATCTTTCGACCAATTGTTCCGTATAAAAAATTTCATCACTTTTTCAAATAAAATGCTTTTAAATGTTCATAATAAATAAATAAATAAAAAAAAAAACGATATTGTCGTTGAGTGACATGTAACTGGCATAATAATAAAAACGTGCCATTTTTGTTAACTGATATTTTTTTCATAAATGTCGCAAAATTATTAAATTTGTCTAATCATCCCCACCAATAATGTGATGACGTCACTTCAAATTTATGCATAGTAAATGGGTTTTAAATTGTATAGAGTAACATAGTCCTACACATGTAGTTTATGACTCCGTGTTGAATTTTTATCCGAAACGTCCAGATTTTTGGAAAAAAAATCAAAATTATAAAACAATATTTTGCAATTTAATTTTGAATTTGCAAAATGGAATACTTTGAAATCTTGCAGATGTTTTAAAGTCATGATAAACATGATACATTTTTTATTAAAATATATTTGCTTATCCCCTCTAAAAAATTTATGACGTCACCTCAAAATTTTGCAGAATAAATCCTATCTTAAATGTATAAAATATGATGAGTTTTTATACTTGTGATTTATCACTGCAATAATATTTTTTTAGATTTGGTTATACAGGGTGTCTCAAAAAAGTTAATGACTGAGTCAATTTGTCTTATTGAAGAAATCAAGAATACCAAAACTGAATACTTTGAAATATTGTAGATGTTTTAAAGTTTTTGTAAGCATGGTTTCGAAAATTTGATTAATCAAATATGCGGCAAATCGAAAATCGGAAAAACTGAAATTCACTAATGCAAAAAACAGAAAATCGAAAAATACAAATCGTAAAAATCGAAAATCTAAAAATGGATAACCAAAAAATCAAAAATTCAATGAATCAAATACCGAGGTCGATCGAAAAGTGGAAATTCACAAACCTCAAAAATCGAAAAATCGAAAATTGAAAAACGGAAAAACCAAAAAATCGAAAAGCCAAAAATTTGTAATACTGAAAATTAAAAAAATCAAAAACAAAAATTTAAAAAAATCGGAAATTAAAATAATCAAAATATATAAAGTAGAAAAAATTGCAAAGCCTAAAAACTGAAACGAACAGAAAAATCGAAAAAGCAAAAAATTGGAAAAACAAAAATTCGAAAAATCGAAAATCGCAAAAGTGGAAAATCGAAAATATGAATAAAGAAACTTGGAAATTCTGAAAATTGGAAAATCGAAAACCAAAAAATCGGAAAGAAACAAAATTGAAGTCTAAAAGGTGAGAATGGAAAAATTGAAAAACCGAAAATTATAAAAATCGACAATGGACAAATTGAAAATCGCAAAATTTAAATTGACAAATTGAACATAGAAAAATCGATGAATTGAAAAATCGAAAATTCGACTACTCAAATTTTCTAAAAATCGAAAAATCATAAAACCGAAATATCCAAAATTCTAATGGTCGAAAGTCTGAAAACTGAAAATCGAAAATTCTGAAAAGCGGAAAATAGAATATCGAAAAATTTAAAAGAAAGAAAATTGAAGTCTAAAAACCGAAGAATGGAAAAATTAAAAATCAAAAATTCGAAAAATCAAAACCGAAAAGTTCAAAGATTTAAAAAGGAAAATCGAAAAATCAAAAATCTGAAAATTGAAACTCGAAAATTCGGAAAATCGAAAAGTAAAAAAATTGAAGTCTAAAAGCTGAAGAATGGAAAACTGAACAATCGAAAATTCGAAAATCAAATAACGAAAAATCGAAAAGCCGAAAAATCGAAAATTAGATGAATCAGATATGCGAAAAACAGAAAATCTGAAAATACAAAACTGAAAAATCGAAAATCTAAAAATAGAAAAACCGAAAATCGAAAATTCAATGAATATAAAATCGGAAATTTGCAAGATTGAAAAACCGAAAATAGAAAAATCAAAAAACCGAAAAATGGAAAATTCAAAAATCGAAAAATAGGAAAACAGAAAATTCGAAAATTCATAATATTGAAAACTCTAAAAGTTGACAATTCAAAAATCGAAAAGTAAACAAATTTCAAAGCCTAAAAAGTGACGAACAGAAAAATCGAAAACTCGTAAAATCATAAAGTGGAAAATAGAAAACTGGAAATTGAAAAATCGGAGATTGGAAAATCGAAAACCGAAATATCGAGATTCGACAAATTAAAAAACCGAAAAATCGAAAAATTAAAAAATCGGAAATCGAAAAATGAAAAAAAAAACGAAAATTCAAAAATCGAATAATCCGAAACTAAAATAATAGAAAAGTGGAAAAGTAAAATTTGCAAAGTCTAAAACTGACGAACAGAAAAATCGACAAATTAAAAAAATCGAAAAATATCTAAAAATGGAAAATCGAAATGCTCAAAAAACGAAAATTCGATAAATCAATATTCTAAAAATCAAAAAAACGGACACAAATCCACAAATCTGAAAAATCGAAAATCGAAATATCGAGACTCGAAAAATTAAAAAACCGAAAAATTGAAAAATCCCAAATCGAAAAATGAAAAAACCAAAAATTCAAAAATCAAACTATCGGGAAGTAAAATAATCGAAAAATGAAAAAATAAAACAAATCGCAGAATCATAAAAACTGAAACAAACAGAAAAATCGAGAAACCACAAAATCGGAAAAACGAAAATCGAAAAATCGCAAATCGAAAAATCGTAAAATCAGAAAATGGAAAATCGAATACTCGAACATTGAAGGTCGAAAAATAAAAAAACCGAAAAATCGAAAAATTTAATGATTAATGGAAAATCGAAAAATCGAGAATAGAAGATTTAAAAAACCGGAAAATTGAAAAATCGGAAATCGAAGAATTAAAAACGTAAAATCGAAAATTCAAAAATCAAAAAAATCGGAAAGTAAAATATAATCGAAAAATGCAAAAAAGTTGCAGCAAAGTCTAAAAACTGACCAACAGAAAAATAAACAAATCGAAAAACAGAAAAACCGAAAACTCGAAAATTCAAAATACCGCAAATTTGAAAAATCAGAAAATGGGAAAGTAAAAAAATCGAAAAGTTGATAGAAAAATGGAAACTGAAAAATCTAATTAGATGAAACTGTTGGTCGAAAAAACGAAAAATCGAAAATCGAAGTGATCTTTTTTGAGACAGCCTGTATAAGTAAATCTAAAAAATATTACTGCAATGATAAATCACAGGTACTGACTCATCATATCAAATTTTGCCATGACGTCATGCATTTTTTGGCGAAGATAAGCAAATACATTTTGATCGTGGCTTTGAAAGTATTCTTCGACTTTCGTTCCATTTCAAAATTTACTCTTTGTATATTTCAGTGGTCACAACGAGTTCACTAACTACGCTGAAGTATGCGAAGATTAAATTTGTCACCGAAAAGATGTCGGAAGTAATAAATTATCCTATCGGTCGAAGAACGTTCGGTGCGGTGTTACACCTCGACCCAAGAGAGACAGCAGTAAAGGATAACAAATGGAACGGATAAAATAAAGCGTCAACCATGATTGATAAATTTTAAACCAAAATTATGAAGTTTATAAACTCAACATTTTTTTTGTTTTTTGAAATGTAGTACACTTCAAAAAATGTCCGTGACTTAATTTAATGTGAATTTTATAACTACGGTTGGCACAATTAGACCTAATATTAGTGTGATTTTGAGCATATTCTCGATTTTATTAGAGCAGAAAAGTTTTTTTTTTCTAATTTTATAAGTTACGGAAACTAATAGCACATCACAGATATTGCAAAAAAAATTGGGCTCAGGTTCCAACTAATTGACTAGATTTCAAAGTATTCAGTTTTGCAATTCTTGATTTCTTCAATAAAATAAATTTACTCAGTCATTATTTTTTTTGAGTCACCTGTATGTATAAACAAATCCAAAAAATATAAATGGAATGGTAAATCACAAGTATAGACTCATCATATTCTGAACATTTTAGATAGGGTATTTATAAAATTAAAACTAATTCAGAGTAAGCATTTGGTCAACACGTAAATTTCGTTTAGTTTGAGCCTACCTACAAATTCTGCCCTTGGACGATTTGTACCGCCTCCTTCGGTGACGACCGGCAAAAATGATCCGCCCATAGGCTCAAAACATTTGCGTGCGATTGTACCAATAGGTACCGAAACATGTTAGTCCTCACTTCATAAAAAAAAACGTAATATTTGTGCCGTATACTCTCATCTAGTATACACCTGCCACTGAGTACGTAGATCTTCTCTTTTAACGGATGCTTGGTCCAAATATTGCAGTAATCATAAATCAAACATCGCTGAGATTGGAACTTAAACTAATATATCAAATTAAGTATTACAAGGAGCAAATAATTTAGAGGAAACTGTTAATGCAGCTCCTACAAAGTTATCTGTTTCTTTGGCTTATATTCCCCCAACTGTAAAGAACATATAATGAAAACTTCATAAGGAAACTCTTCTAGGGAATAATAGACGATCTAGCTCCTGATTTTGACATCCTAAAAAACTATTATTAGAATAATGTTACCAGCCTGAAATTGATACATTCATAAAGAATGTAATAAAATTGCACATAGTCAAAGTTAAATTTCTGTAAACATCACAAAATAGAGCACTGTTTTTTTTTTATACACCATTATTCCAACTATACGGACATTATCAAAATCCAGTTAAAAACAGTTAAAATATAAACGTTGATTGGCACATAGATGAAATACCATACGCCCAAACAATTTACTAATTAATTACCTCCCCGTAACTAACCACGAATTTATTCCCCCTCCCATATCAACATTTTATTGCGAATCTGTCATTCCACTAAAAAAAAATGACGCAACTGCATCAACCGCAGCCTGAAGCATATGCAACAAGTACGAAATTACGTTGTCATACCCACACACAATTATTTTGATGTAAACTCAATTGCCTCTAAAAATACACAACAACATCCTCTTCCCTCCTAACACAATTAAGTTTTTTTCATTTTCGTCAAACAAAATTTTTACGACCACCTAACTCGTTATAAAGCGACTTAATTATAAAGTTTTGTTGGCAGTTGTGCCGTTCTGCAGCTATTTCAACAGCTTAATTATATGAGATCCTTATATACCTTCCGTGCAGACGTTCATGTCGGTGTGGAAGCATGTAAATCCCTCCACCATCTTTGTTTACTAATGGGTTATCCCTTAATATGCGGCGCTAATTATGGACACAGTTACGATCTCGGTAGGGGTTGTATTAAAGGGGGCGAGACTAAAAATTTAGATGAGATGAGAACACGAAAGGTGGACGAGCCGGTAATTAAAAATTGAAGCGAGGCGCAAGAAACAGTTCAGGATCCTTGAACAACATTTAAAATTTTTTCGAGTGGAGATAATTGCGATTAAATGTATAGATCTTTTTAAACTTTATTTTTAGTGAACCAAGGGTTTATCAAAGACCATTGAATAAACCAATAGTCTGGAAAATGGTGGATGCGCCGGGTAATCAAATTTATACAAATTGAACGTTTGTGGCTGATGTATTAATACTAACACAATGTGGCTCTATAAATTATGTTAAAAGTTTTCGTTGTTTGTCAAAGTGGTAACACGTATCTGAGATTCTATTCTGTGTATGCACCGTTACAACAACTTTGAATTGTTTTGATAAAAGATAAGCAAGACAGGCCAGATCTGTTACCCATTCAATGTTGGTTCAAGCAGGAAGAGTAAATATCGACAGCTGTCAGCGATGGAAGACGAATTGGTCGCGTTTCAATAGAAATCATGCAGTCAGTGGTGATATTTGACATGTAAATCCTTCCAATCCAAGAGGGAATTACAACGAAATAGTAAATTGCAAAATCAATAAGGAAATATCCTTGCAAAACGAATATTTGATGATCCTGTTTTTCAAGATGACAGATCCTGGCTCAATTAATTATATCTTAGTTGGCAGAGAGGGGCTACTTCGCCAGCAAAATAAAGCAGAAATGACGTCACTTCACTTCACTCTTTGTTCCCCCTTAAAACTTTCAATAAACAGAAGCTAATCGTAAAAAGGGCCTCGGATCCGTGCTAGTGACTGAGATTTAGTGAGTTTGCTTATAGAAGAGCGAAATAAAACTAAATGAGCCAATTATTTCTCCCTGTCATCTCGATTAAGAGTAATCCATTTCGTTAAACAGTGTTCGTATTCGCTGCTTTGTTTCGCGCTAATTTCCCGAAGGGTGAGATTTTTAGATTTTTCTCTAAAATGCATCAAGATCAAAGTGTTCGTTAATAAACAGGAAAATTAATTTCAAAAACATTTTAAAACATATTTTTAGAGCGTGATGCTTCGCGTAATTAAAGCGGTAATTTGTAATTAGTTTTTAATTAGTGTCATGATTATTTCATTTTAGATTCGCCGTTGAGTAATTTCCGTCATAATTAAGTTGTACATACCTCGGTGCGTGGAGCACGTTTTGATTTAGAAAAGCCGACGAATGTTCTTTTTGCATAGAGCTGTCTCTTTGATGGATTAAAGAAATGTGTCAGCTCATTTGGTTTACATTTGTGCCCCTGATAGGGACTTTGGAAGCATGATTTTTATAAAAAAAAAATAAAGACAATTTGAGTTTTCTTAAGTCGTTAAACTATCTCAAATAACACAAAAATATAGCATTCTATTTTTAAAAAAGTGCTTCATAATTTTTAAATTATTGAATTTATTTCATTACAATACCTCCCACAGGCGTTGACACGTGAGAAACATACCTCGTTACGGAAGTTTCATAAAAAATGCAAGTGCGTTATAAGTACTCATCACTCAAAATATTCATAATCTAGGTTGATCTCTGGGTTTTGATACTCACCAGTGTCCACCTTTTCCCACGTCATTATTAAATAAAAACACCAACGCTTTCATTCAATTACCCCGTAACCCTGCCGTAATAAAACTATTATTTTACGACGGACCCCTCATAAATTAGTCTCAAGCCGCTGTTGACAGTAATACATCCGAGCAAATTTCACCCCTTTCTAATTATTTTTTCAGGGAGAATTTAGCGGTTCAGCCAGATATTATGTACCTCGGGGGAAACTAGCAGGTATTGTGGTTGAACTGCAAGATTCTCTCTTATCTCATCCAACAAAGCATCAACGTACAATAAAACATTATCGACACTTTACAGACGAGTCTGCTTCCCTTACCTGCACGAGCATTATCTAGCGATTTATCACAATGCGGCAACACCGCATACGGCGAAATTAAAAAAGTAATGCGTTTAGACTGTGGACGTTTTATATCACGCTGTCGCGATAATAAAAAAGTTATTGCGGATTATAAAATTCATGAAATTGGGGAAACTTCTGCCACGTAGTGGAACGTGTCTGTTTGTCTTGGGCTTCCCCTACAAATTTAACTACGGAATTGATGTTTCATTAATAGGAGGTTGCGGGGATTGGCGTTTATGTTTAGGCGCCATTGGCGGGACGTGGATTTGACAGTTTGATAACCTCATTATTACCATTTTAACAACTTCAAAACTTGGAAATTGTTCTCATATTTATCGCGGATTTATTGCGTTTCGACGTTTATTGTTAATTGGAATTTATTGAATGGGCGGGGATGGAATGGAAACGCTATTTAATTTGAAAAGATCATTGTAACAACTGTTACATTGTCAGAGACGATATAAATCCCAAAAACGTTCCCAAAGTGTATTCTTCTCATTTTTACTCAGGTTGAATGCATGAATATGAACTGCTTCGCGTTTACATTCAATTTTCCATATTTTGGTTCGACAGTGGCATCATATAAGAATGATAAAATATCGATTCAACAAATTTATTCTTTTGAGGATTTAAACAAGTAGTGTTTTCAGATGTGTCCACTGCGAGCAATTGCAACATAATTTTGTTTAAAAGTCGTATTTTTTGAAATTTGTTGGGTTAAAATTTGTCGTTCAGTCTCATTTACTTGACTGTAATTTTGATATTAAGAAAATTGGCAAATATTGCTACTTTCTTTTTTATTACTATTAATAAATGTTATAAAAAGTGTCAACTCTAATTTATCACCGTAAATAGAAAACAATACTCACTCTAGCAGGCACTTTAGAAAACATACACATTTTAAAACAAGTTGAAAGTTATTTCTCGTTAAACATGAGTCATGACAAATTCAATTATTATTCTTCCATCAGAATAACGCCACGTTTCAAACCACAAAATATAATTAAGAACGATTATGATTAATGATTATACCACGAAATTATGCTTAACAAAGCAGGGTTTATTTTAATTGCTCTCAACAAAAGATTATGAATTTCTTTGGGACGGATCGAAAGTCGCGTTTCCTCTCCTTACCCATTGATTAAATACATATAGATAGACCCATGCTATTGTTTGGAGCGAACAGGCCAACGGCCGGCGAACAAGAGATTGCGCACCAACAGTCGGCTGTCAAACGCCGGCGAAAAGCTTGGACACCAATCACGCGCATAGGTAACACAAATCATACCAACAATACATTTAATAAATCTACCACTCGATAGAGGGCGACGAAAAAA
>CM039449.1:30257869-30323787 GCA_022388445.1 Zophobas atratus | reverse complement strand
GACGAAATCAATATCGGGGAATTTCGAGTTTTAAAACTTCAAACTTCAAAAAGAAATTTAATTAGTTTGTTCAGTTGCTGTTTTCCCTGGATGAGTGTTTTAATAAAAGTGAGTGATGAGGAAATATAAAAAACACCCCCAGAGTTACGACAAATTGTTTTTGTTCGCTAATCGTGTGATAGTTTACCATTTGGCAGATAGGACTCTGTATTACCGACCGTGAACCATCTGGAATAGAAAGTGGTACGAACTTATGAAACAATGCTATAAAAATTAAGACACCGACAACTTCAGACTTTACTTTAATGATAAATTAGACATGAAGTTGTAAACAAACCGATTTCGTCGTTTTAGGAAGTGTCTGATTAAAAATTGTCAAGAGTTAGACGAAATGTAAACTAGAAACTTGCGTTTTCATATGCTACGGTTTGTGAAAGCCCAGCACTCAAAGAAATAATATTACAGATTACTTAAACGAATCTATTTTTGAAATACGCAACTTATTTCATTCACCATGTCGCATCAATTGCAGCAGAATAAATAATTACAATTATAACAACAGCCAAAAATCCGTAGACCTCCATTTGATAAATGACAATCATCCGCATTGTTGCCAAGAAAAAGCATGAATGAAAAAGCATTTCGTTGAAATTTCTAGTCATCGTTTGTTATTTATAGTTTTTCGATTACCACTCGCTCCCACCCATTCTCCCATTCTCTATTCACGATTCTAAAATTTTTAATGGATATCTTGAAGCGTCAAAATATTTTGATATCATTTCAATTCATCTCTGAATGAACCGTTAAAATAGCATCCAGACATTTAAGCACAAACTAAAACAAACGCCTCGAATATAAACTTCCCGTTTTGCTTTTTTTGTAATCGTGAAACTTCGAATACCAAATCGAACTTTACTATTTACCAGCCAACGCCGCCCCCATAGAAAAAAAAATGAAACAGCAAAGTCTCTTGGTTTCGCCTCGACGCTCATTTAGATGTCTGCATTTGATTCTTCGAAATGAACCACCCCGACTTCCCCTATGGCAAATTTAAACGAAGCGAAACTTTCAAATGTGATTTTAATGTTGTAAGTTGTGTGCAGCGTGTTTGCTAACGCAGTCGTGTAGAACAGAGCTGACAGTGGGTTTAAAGCTTTGCTATTACAAAATCACAAAAGTGTGGAAAAAATAAATTTTTTACGCAATGTATGCTCATCATGTTATAAAATTATACACAGAGTGTTTCATTATAAATTTTCGAAGTTGGGGTATGCGGCAACAAAAATAAATCACAAATGAACATATTACGTTTAAGATATCATCAACGAAAATTTTTTAAATTATTTTTAATACCAAAGTACGTTCGATAAACAAAACGCATTTTCGCATACTTCGCTCAATACAAGTTCGATTCAACCCTTTTCCCTAAAATTTCCAAACATACAAAATTCCTTTCTCTATACCACAAAAAATACCCCACGTGCCATTCCGCCGGCCCAAAATATCCGTCCGAATCAATATTGGCCATTACGGACAATTATTACCAATTTTAATTAAGCCGCCACTGTTTATAGCCCGAGTTTCGTCCATTCCTCCTTAATCAAATTTAAAAGCACTAGTGAGACAAGAAAACTAATTATCATCACCCGGAACGAAATTACGTTCAGATTTGAAACCAAGATAAGAAATTCCGGGGAATATCCCCCGATGTGCACAAAATTTGAATAGATCTTCCGTCTGGCGCCCTTATCGCAAAAAAGGGTAGCTTTAAGGCGGCTTTGACTTGTCCCGGATCTTTAATGAAACACCCTTGTTACAATGTCTGCCCTTACAACGAAGCAACGTGTCAGTAGTATAAAGGCCTTCCTGGCAACAAGTAGTGTTTGTGGCCTTTTATTAAATTAAAATGAAACTCGATTATCAGAACAGCACTGATATGTTATCGCTTGTTTAGCGGTGTGAATAGGTTACGTTTTAACAATGGCAAGGGCGGTGAGGTGGGTAAATATCGGAATTCTATTCGATTTGTTTTTTATGTCATTTAAATTTAAAACTGTGAGGTTTCTCTCATAAATGTAAGGTAATAATGTCTATAGTGAATACTTGTTTCATAATGTTGATATCAGAGATGACTTTTAAGTTCATTTTCTATTGTACCTGGTGTTCAACATCGAAAACAAAATTTAGATGTATTTCGCAAAACCACTTTAAAAATTATATTTTAACCAGTGAATTGTATTTATGTGTCTCTTTTTATAGCTAATTTGTACATCTTGTCAACACTAAATGGTTCTTTAAATGAAATAATAACCACTAGTTAACTCAGTAATGTTTAAAGTGTTTTTGCGAAATATTTCAGGGTAGCCGATTTTTTCTGCCGGTCACTATACTCGTATGTATATAAAAAGACAAATCGTGACAACACCCAGCCCAAACCCTTGGAGCTAGAAAGGTGAAATTTCGCACAGAGATTATACCCTTTAGGATGTAGACAAGGAATAAGGCCGGATTTTTAGAAATTCCTCCCCAAGGGGGTAAAACACGGGATGATAACCTTAATGTTCGTTCTGTCTTACATTTTCAAAGTAAAAGCGTCTAACTTCTGGTTAGAAATTAAACACTTAGCTGTTTTAGCATTTTTGGAAATTCTAGTCCTGAAAGGGTCGAATAGAGGACGAAAATTTGAGAGCCGCGTAATTTTCGAAACAATAAACATGTAATTGAATATATAGGCTTACGGCTAGAAATTAACACTTACTTGATACTGAGTTTTTGGAAATTGCACCACAAAGAAGGCGAACTATGTGGTAAAAGATTGCATGGAAATTGCATTTTCTTAAAAAATAATTAAACAAACCCAACGATTTTATGATGTTCGACCTTAATTGTACTAGTCTTCTCATGTGAACATTTCTTTATTTAACTTGGTAGTACGGCACCGGTACTACTTCCAAGCACAAATTGGCAGAAGAAAATAGAAGTAAGAAGAAAATTGAGACGATGGCTAAAGAACAGAGGTAATGAAAAGGAATATAGAAAAGAAATTAAGGACTATAAGAAATTAATAAAAGAGAAGAAAGCAAAGAAACAGGATGAAGAAGACCAGAAATTAAAGGATATAAGAACGGAAGCGGAAGCATGGAAATATATAAACCAAGAAAGGAAGATAAAAACGGGACCAAGTAAGAACATCAAGATAGAAGAATGGCGGGAATATTTTATAAGAATTTTAGAAGGCGCAGAAACTAACGAAGAACAGAAGACAGAAGTAAATAGACAGGAAACAGGCACAATAGAAGAAAGGGAAGAAATAGGGAAGGAAGAGGTGATAAGAGTAATAGGGAAAATGAAGAAAGGAAAAGCTGCAGGAATAGACGGCATTCAGAACGAACACTGGATTTACGCAACAGAGAATATAGTTGAGGGACTCACGAAAATGTTAGATAAGATCTGGAAAGGAGAAGGGTTACCAGAAGAATGGAGAGTGGGGTTAATCAGTCCCCTGCACAAGAAAGGAAACAGAGAAAAAGTAGAAAACTATAGAGGAATTACGTTGTTGAATACAACTTACAAGATCTACAGTTCCATTTTACAACATAAGTTGGAAAGGGATATAGAGGAAAAACAACTGCTACCAGAGGTGCAAATGGGATTTAGAAAGGGAAGAGGAACAATCGAATGCATAGCGACCCTGGATCACATAGTAAGGAGGGAATTAAACGAAAAAGGAGGAAAGGTATACGCGCTCTTTGTAGATTTGAAAGCGGCTTTTGATATGGTTAATAGGGAAAGACTATGGCAGATAATGAAAGACATGGGCATCAGTAAAACACTAATAGAGAGAATTAGAGAAATCTACAGAGAGACAGAAAATAGAATCAGAGTTAATGGAGAAACGTCGATGAATTTCTGGACGAAGAAAGGAGTTAGGCAAGGATGTCCATTAAGTCCAACGCTCTTTTCCTTGTATATAGCAAAATTAGAAGAAAATCTTAGGAAGGCACAGATGGGAGGGGTCACTTTAGGGAAAACAAAAATCTGGTCACTACAGTATGCAGACGATATCGTCCTACTGGCAAAAACGGGTAAAGAAATAAGAGAGATGATGAAAACCCTACAAACATTTTTAAGAAGGAGAGAACTGCAAATGAATGTAGAAAAAACGAAAATGATGGTTTTCAGAAAGGCGGTAGGGAGAAGTAAGAAAGAGGTTTGGCAATGGGAAGAAAAGACGATAGAAGAAGTAGCGACGTTTAAATATTTAGGGTATACATTTCAAAGAAATGGAAGAAGAACCCAACATTTGGAAAATACAGTAAAGAAGGCAAATAGATTGTTGAAGGCGGTATGGGGACTGGCAGAGAGAAGGTTGAAGAACGATTTCGTTAGAAGAATATGGCTCTTCGACCGCTTAATAAAAAGTGTTATTATGTACGGTGCTGAAATCTGGGGATGGAAGGAAAGGGAGAGTCTAGAACGAGTACAGGCAAAGTATTTGAAATGGGCGTTAGGGTTGGAAAAAGAGACACCAGAGTACATTGTATTAGAGGAAACGAAGAGAGAAAAACTAAGAATAGAAGCAGTACGAAGGGCAATGAAATTTGAAGAGAAGATCAGGCAGAACGTTGAATGCAAAATAATGAAAGAAATGTGGGAAGAGATAAGGGTAAATTATAAGAAGACAGCGGAAGAAAGAAGAGAATTTTACGAAGTAAGAGGTCTAACGGCAGAAGAAGTAGAGAGAAAAAGGATAGAGGGAGCAGAACCCAGGAAGGAAATTTTAAATCTAGATGAAGAGTTACAAAGAAAAGAGCAAAGGAAAAAAATAGCAGAGTCCAGATATAATCCAAAATATGGAGAAATAATAGGAGGTCTAAAATTACCGGAGTATCTAATAAGAGGGAGAAAGAATGAAGACAGAAAGACAATAGCCAGATTTAGGGTGGGAAATGAAGAAGGAGAAAACTGTTACTGGAAAGAGGAAGAGGAGAGAAGATGCGGATTATGCAGGGAATTTCCGGAGACGATTGAACACTGGCTAAAGGATTGTGAAGAGTTACGGGAAGTCGAGAAAGATAGGAATGAGCTATTGAACGAAACAGGTGATGGTCTGGAATGGATGAAAATGATATTAGAAAAGAAACGAAAATAAGGAAGCATTTCGAGAAAGAATATTAGTTTAAGTTAAAATATGTTTAATTGATATATATTTGTACATATATAGATATATCAAGGGAAAAATGTAAACCGGACTTCTTTCAAGTCCCGAATGGGAAAGAAATAAACAGTTACATACATACATACATACACAAATTTTTAAACTGATCACGTCCTCTGAATAACCACGATCTCGCCTCCTATTTTAGACTCTAGTTGGGCTGCGCTTTATTAAGTTTAAAGTAAGCGTGGAGCAATATTTGGAAGGGTTGTTCTTGCACGTTAGAGTGGGTGCGACCGAATGTTCAGATGAGAAAACTAGTACAATTAAGGTGGAACATCACAAAATCGTTTGACCTATTTAATTGTACAAACGTCTTCTCATCTGAACATTTCTTTATCTAACTTGGTAGACTGTTAAAGCAATATTGTTGCGCAACTGAAAAGTATGTATGTATATACAGATACGCGTCTACAGAAAAAAACTAATACGAGTATGTAATGTTTATGAAAAGGTGGATCGCAGAGTGGAGTCTAAAAATTTTGTGTCAGAGACCAGCGGTCGCTGGTAATGGCCGCAACCTCATGGTTTAACTGGGGGATTTTTAATCCAGACGTTTGCGGGAGCTGAAACTTAGTTAACAGCTCTGCTTTCACCTCAGGGGCCAGACCGTGCTGGAAAAAATGAGACCATCGGTTTTCCAGTTGTGGCGGTATGGTGATCTGGCATTGTGACGGAGTGGTTGGATCCTGGCTCAGAATCGCGAAGAATTCCTTAGGTAATTCCTCGGATACTAATAATGATAATGCCGGCGAAACACTTCCCTGAGGGGTGTTGACTTCGGCATGCTGGTCAAGTTCGCTCGAGGGCGAGGAACCCGAACAGCTTTGGGGACGATGGTGGTCGGTGATCAGCTGTTATAACGCCTTTACGCGTCGTAGCAGCTCACGGTCTGTACGTCCAGATGCTCGCAACCGTGATGAATGTGAGCGTTTGTGGCGTTTATGGCGTTTTTTTTCCCGTTGTGCTAAGGAAAGGTATTAGAACCCTAAAAGTAAATAATTAACTGTACCTACCTGAAAAGCGTCTGCAAGGGGGAACGTGGTATCTACGTGGAAGCGCATAAATGCAATAATGAAGCGCAGCGCCAAATAGAGTCTAAAATAGGAGGACGTGATCAGTTTAAAAATTTGTGCGTGGAAATAGTACCGGTGCAGTACTACCAAATTAGATAAAGAAATGTTCACATGAGAAGACGTTTGTACAATTAATAATTTTCTGCAATAGTTACACAAATAACGGGTGGTATCCCCTGGCGGATTAGATTTAGTAAGTTAGTCAGTCAGTTTACACTTATATATACAAGGTGAGCACGCATTCCTCGATATCTCATTAATTATCATTAGAAATAGAAAAAAAAAACACTGACTAAAGTTGTATGATTATTCTGTATTTACATGTTTTAATTGATCCCTTCTTAGGCTTTACAATGTAAACATTGTAAAATAAACTTATTTTTGCAGTTACGATAGGATATTACCAAGTTATTCAATGTTATTTAAATTCACTTAGATTTTAGGATTCTTACAGCAGGCGAAGGATCAACGATACAAAAAATCTCTAGACAAATTGTCCCATATCTGATCGGTATTGACCTATCAATAAAGATTTTACTTTGTCACCTAATAAACCCATACGCCATTCCGGTACGACGCGTAGGGGTTTTCTAGTATGTGCGATGATCCGATGACTCATCGTCACCGACGACGGCGCTCGAATAAAGAATAGTCCAAAAGATCCTCGATCGCGAAATATTCAGCAAGGAATGGGCTTAAATACAGACCACTTTCGGGAGCAACTCAGTCTAGTCGAATCCAGAATGTGTTTGAATTAAGCTGAGTCAGAATTATTCGCTGTATATTTTCGCTGAGTAGTTAGTCATATAAATTTATATCACTGAGAAATAAATTGTTGAATTTTACCCACGCCAATTTTAATTATTATTATCGATCAGCGTTGACACTATTTTTTTGAAGAAGAGGTCATCTGCTTTTCAAAAGGGATAAAAATTAATTTTGTATATTCCACCTCATTACATATTCTTCAGTGATGACATTTTAGGTGGTTAAATTTTAATTAATGCTTTCACAACAAATCAAAAAGGTCCTATTACAATATGACAATTCTCTTGGCCGTTCCTTGCTAGAAGAAACGATAAAATATAAATATCTTATCTGCTCAACGTAGTAATGCCGTTTTTGATTATATTGTAATTTTTTTATTACACTTCGGAAATTCTTCTTTTGTTTTGAGAAGCAAATTTATAATTAACAATATTTTTTAGAGCCCTTCCAATTTTATTCAAACTTTCTTTTTGTATTAATTGTTAACAGAACGGTGTTTGAATGCAAAGACTTTAATCATTTATGTATTATCTGACTTTTCATCTTGTAACAATTTAAATCTTATCGTTCCGAGGAACACAATCCCTTTCAGATCCCAGCTCACAGAAGCGGCGTATTCTACGTGCCTTCCAATCCGGTCCTGATAAGGATAGTATTAAACGTTCTTAAAGAATCTTTACAATGTTGTGCCTTTTTATAACATTTATAAATTAAATCCAAACACGAGAGAAATTTATTTTGTTCCATGAGCCTACATACCTTTCAGAAAAGTTTAGTTTCATTTGTTTCAAAATTAAATAGAATCAATTTATTATTAATAAATGTTTTGTAGAATAGTAAAAATACTTTTCTAAATTATTATACTGGTGTGTAATAATTGTGTTTCAGTATGTGTCGTCATGTGATTTATCGTTTTTTCTTTTTTCTAAAAAAAGCACATATCATCACTTCCTAACAAATTACATCATTTATCATTTTTTGGCGTGAAACAAGAGACATCAAAAAATGCATCAGTAATACCAGTATAATTAGAATAATGATGTGTTTTCGAGCATCCACAGTGATAATAATAAGGTACAATCAGCATTAAAAAATCTGTTAACGAAAATTGCATTTTAACAGGTACTAATTTGCACAAAAGCTCTATTTTCGTGCGCTGTACACCATTTCACCTACTAACTACACAAATAACTACATTACAATATACAAACACTCTAATTTAAAGCCTATATTTATTTGTCGCCTCATCGCTTTTCCGCATTGCATAACTGTCACCGAAACCTATAACCCATCATGTTTTTCCACTCCTGCCAGCAAAATCTACCAGCTGACACTCACACCTCTCCGAAGATAAATGCTCTCCGTCGTAAATAAAAATTTGATGTCATTATCTGACACTCTGGCTTTAGCTTGGATAAAAACACACATGTCGTGCGCCTCCGTGCGTAAATTAAACATCGCGAACAATTTCCTAAAAATAGGCTCCATTCTCGTAACGGGAGAGAAGGTGGTTTTTTATGGACCGCAACCTAATGTCTCATTAACAGATTCGAGTATATCGATCGCTAGAATGATTTATCTCGAAAACTAACTAGACCCGGAAAATGAATCTGGAAGATAATATATCAAGTAATTAATGAACTGCTTGGGAACTCAATCACAGTGGCGTAGAGGTGAGAGGTGTACACGTGCCTGCAGTAACCAGACACATTTCCGATTTTTTTATACTAATAATGTTCAAAATTTAAATTTTGTGAAAGAAAAATGAGACTGCAAAAATTTCCAAAGTAGAAAAATCATTACATCGTACGCGTACGTTATTTTCGTACCCATTAAAATTTTATAAGGTAATTATGAGGAACTTGACGCCACAGTAGTAGAAGTGAAATTTGAAAAGTACGTCCATGGCCGAGATTTTTCTTGCTACTGTTACAACATAGTTTAGAGTTTTTTATACAATTATTACCATCACCATTCCCCTTACAAGGAAATACAGTTTTAGTGGATATAAATACACACAACACAGAATTACACTAAAAATTGCAACGAAAATTACTTCGAAAATTTAGGCTAGAAATTTGATGATAAAGTGCGTAAGAAATTGCGCAGACGTTAAAACATGACCATTTGGTTCTGTTATACATAATTCCTATTAATGCATATAAGAA
The DNA here is from genome assembly GCA_022388445.1 of Zophobas atratus. Taxonomy (NCBI): domain Eukaryota; kingdom Metazoa; phylum Arthropoda; class Insecta; order Coleoptera; family Tenebrionidae; genus Zophobas; species Zophobas atratus. The sequence goes on along the minus strand of CM039449.1, from coordinate 30,314,557 downwards.
ATAATATAATGCCTATATGAGATTATATGTAAGATTTATTAATTCTGTCACATTCGACATGTTTGTGTAAATATTTTGTATTTTAGCACGAATAAACTTCTTATTATAATTATATAAAATGATTGGATTCCTGCTTCATCATAATTTAGCGGAGGGCAGCGAAATGTACCCCACGCCACTGGCCAGAGAGGATGATTGGAGGACACTACGAAATGAGGCACAGGAAAATACTAGGGATTCTCATTTTGTTGGTTTCATATTTTGAGAGAATTTACTCACTCTGAAGCAGATAAACACATAAAGCTTAGCGATAAATGAAAGACGAATGTTTTCACCTCTGAATTTTAGAAAATAATATACGACTGTATTACATTTCACACACTAAAAAAACTGTAAAGGCCTTGCCATCGCAGCATCATATCAACTTTTTGCGACACCGGTAGCTGGCAACATCAAAAACAACTGGAAAATATTGATCACGAGTAAAGTTACATTAGAAATACGGAAAATTGCTTTTTGGAAGGATGTTATTATTTATCAACTTAGGTGGATGAGACTATATCAGACAAGTAACGGGAAATTGCTGTCATTATGTCGCTTTCAAATCTGACTATTTAAGTGACACTACCATTACAAATGCTTTAGATAGGGGTTTGAATTTTCAAACTTCAAAACATAAACCGTGTCACAATGCAGAGCATTTTCTTTGGTGTTTCTTTTTTGTGTGGCCGGAACTGTTTTCTTATGGATTTTAGGAAATAAAAATTTTCAATTATTTTCTGAAAAGATAGTTCGATTGTTGAACGCTAATTTGATGGTCTCTTTTGTTGATCGCAAGTTCTGGTACTTTAAAAAAGAATGCTATAACGCAAACTTACACAGTACTTTTGTACTTTTTAGAAATATGTCAATAACTTCCAATAGTGTGTATTAATAAATATATTTCAATTAATATTCTGCAATACGTAAATTTCACATTGTTCCGTAAAGATTAGTATCGTATAGATGTTCGGATTCGATTGTTACAGTTAAGTAACATCCATGTTTTTATTCCGGAAATTTCAGAGAAGTAATGTATTTTTACTCCTGGGCGTAGACAATGGAAATATTGTAATAGAGTCCAACGGATGACTTGTTGTTACTCTCATGTTTTCTCGACGTTTCATGACCCCTAGAGTACCAAAAAAATGGTCTCTCTTTCCGTCTATCTGTCGTTTGTCTTCGTCTCTGTCACCTTTTATTAGACAGATAATCTCCAAAATTGCTGGAACGATTGCTGTTAGATTTTGTATATACAGGGTGATTTTTTTAACCTGAAACTTTCAAATATGTCGAAAAATAAGCACTCCTTAAAAAATGATTCCCCCATGAAAATTCCATGGGGGAAATACTCGAGTGCAAAAAACTAGTCCTCCTCCCCCACCTTTGAAATCTTAAATAGGAACCCCAATTTTTTGTTACAGATTCGAATTCTACGGCTAAAAGTACGTATAGATTTTTTTAGATTCATGACAGATGACGCTGTAATAAACTAAAATCAATTTTTACACGTTTTCATTGTAAATAATAATCAAAAGTGACTCGCCACATTATTGAATGGTGTAATATCTTGTAAGAAATCCTGTGAGTTTACGCAATTTGTCCCTTGAAAGTGACATATAAAATTTCGTCAAGTTACGATCTGGTGTCGCCATACAAGCTCTACTCTTCCGACAGCTGGTCAACGTCGTCCACATTTCCTCATGGTGTCTATGGGTATATTACGAGTTCGTTCGAGAAGACGACCGAAGGCGTGATTGCCGGTTCGGACCCCAGAAGGGCATGCGGGCGGCTCGCTTCGCCATCTCATCTGTCCTCTCGTTTCCTTCGTTGCCACTGTGTCCTTTGATCCAACAAAGTTCTACACTACTCCTCTGCGTTACATACCTTAGCGTTTCTGTGCACTCCCAAACCAGCCCGCATCGAATCATGGAGCTGTTTAGGGCTAGTAGTGCAGACTTGGTGTCAGTAAGTATGCATATTGATTTGTTGATGATTTCCATCAGTTCTGTTTGTAAGACAGTTTGTGTGGGTGCCGAGAGATACCCTAATTTGTTCGGAGTAGACTATCTGTTTTGGCACCATCGACATAGATATCGATGTCGGTTCTTCCTTCTGAATGATCATTCATTAATATTCTATATGTCTTCTCATATTTTGTGCCCATTCAGCCAAACCCATTCTTAACAAGGGTATTCTGTTAAACACTTCCGTCAAGATACGAGCGTGCTTCGTTATGTGGTCTTGCTTGTTCCATACTCCCAAAGAGTGAAGGCTTAGAGTCGCCCTCATTGCCACTTCTTTGTGTAAAGGTTAAGATGTGCTAAGCAACGAAATGTCTCCAGAGCATCTATGGGAGTAGTTCTCATTGCTCCTGTAACACTGAGACACGCCATTCTCTGAACATGTTCAAGTTGTTGATCTGTTGTTTTTTTGTTTGGCTCTGGGCCTCCAAACTAAAGCTCCGCAGCACAGCATCGGTCTAACTATTGCCTTGTAGATTCAGAGGGCGATCTTGGGCTTTAAACCCCAAGACCTTCCCACCACACTACGACATTGCCAAAGAACCGAGCGTGCTTTTTCCACTTTATCATCTACATACTTCTTCCAGTTCAATCGCCAGTCCAATACAACTCCAGGTATTTGACTTCGTCCGAAAGTTGAAGCGTGGTGTTAACTAACTATTTTTGGCATCTGTAGTGTGCCAATTTTCCTTTTCCTAGTAAACAGGATTAATTTCGTCTTCTCTCCATTATCTCCAGGTTATGTCGGCTGCACCATTCCTCGACTATTTTTATTGCACCTTGCATTATTCACACAATGTGTCTTCGTTTTTTCCTGTCAGCAAAATGACTAGATCATCTGCGTATCCAATTGTGTGGTAGTCAAGATCATTGAAACGTCGTATCAGGCTGTCAACGACAGTATCCCAAAGTACAGGAGAGAGTAGTCCTCCCTGGGGACATCCCCTGTCTACAACAGCCTCGATCTCAGTGTCATCTAGATTAATCAGTACTTCCCTATTCCTCAGCGTACCAGTTTCTCACCTACTCAGGGTGGTGTTCACGTCGTGCTCTTGTAGGGCTAATCGTATGCTTTTGAAGGTCGTTTTATCGAACGTTCCTTCCATATCCAAGAACATTCCTAAGGTGGACTCTATACGATTTACAACTGTGTGTAAGGCCGCATCCGTGGATCTTGCTTGGATATACACATGTAGGTTCGGATATAGAGGTTGCTTGCTCAAAGCAGTCTCCCATCTTTCTAGCGTTTTCGGCAAGAATGATGTTAAGCTAATTGGTCTATAGGATTTAGCCAAGGTGTAATCTTGTCGTCCTGGCTTAGGTATTTATAAAGATAATCTTTACTTTTCGCCATGCATTCGGTGTGTATCTGAAAGCCACACACGCCCGAAATATTGTAGAAGGGCGGGATCGCTACCGTCCACTCCCGGGGATTTATGTCCTTCCGTGACTACGTTCGTCGCCAGCGCCCAGTCCTTCGGGGAAGGTTGAATACCGGCAACATCCCTTTTGGAATGGGAGGTAGTCTTTGTGTTGACTCGAAATAGTCTGCAGCAAAAGTTCTGCGGACACTTCTAAGGTGGCTGTAAAAGTTTTTTCTTTAGGAAACCTGGTTGATGTGAGTAGTCCTTCGAGAGAACTTTCTCCAGCCTTGCGGCCGAAGCAGTCGACGTTATGTTGCTGCAGAAGGATCTCCACGTTTCCCTATTCCTCTTTCTTAATTCTTTCTTAAAATCTTTTCAGTGCTCCTTATAGGCTTCTCAATCTTCAATTTTCCTAGTGCTTTTTGCTCTATTAAAAAGTTTTCTTAGCTGTACGTTTTTGTCTCTATGTCTATACACTTTAGCGTATACATAATCCATCTATGGTCTGACAATGACGGCTATTTAGAGACGTGCCATTCCATTATATAAAGGATGTTTGCGAAATCCACCGACAAAAAAATTGGAGAGGTTTCCGAGAGCATAAGAAATGAAAAAAACTCCTGCTGTATTATCAAAAGTTGCAAAGTAAATTTACCCTTTATCCAAGCATTATTCCCACCAATGTAAGAGGTGCTATCAGATTCAATTAAAATTCACGTTTTGTAAAACCATAGCAACCAAAAACTGACAACGAAAGATGAAGTTTGAAAAATCTAAGGTAAAAAGTCAAAAGTATTTTTTCAGAAACAATCAATTTGAAACAATTTTAACTGTATGTTTAAACATTTTGGAGTAAAGAAATATTTTAAATGGTAGTAATTAGTCATTTTTACTTAATTTTCCTTGCGTCGAGGTCCTATTAGAACGAGGGCCGGTGGTTTTTTCAGTTCTTATAAGAACGCGGTTCTGAACAGTGGTCCGCCAATCTTGGTTCCATTGGAATTCCGACATCATGATAGGTAATCGTCTGCGTGTTCTTTTTCAGGATGTTGTCATTTTCTCTAGTTATGTACAGACTTATTAATGAATGAGCATAGTTAACAAAAAGAAACTACTAATAAGAATAAGACTTTTCAACGACGATAACCAACTAAACTTTACAAATCAAAATAAAAATAAAGAATAAAATTAACACAAGTTTTCGAAATTACGGCTTCTATTTTGCACACATGCTTCTACTCGCCGAATTAACGACTGCTGCGTTCTTTTAACCATATCTGGATTATTTCTAATCTGGGCAGCAACATTTTGAATGCGATTTGTCAACTCTTGCACAGTATTCACTGGAGTTTCATAAACTACCTGCTTCATGTAGAGAAATTGAGATCGGGAGAACGAGGTGGCCACAACACAGGTCCATTCCGCCCAATCCATTTGTTTGGAAAGTTTCGGTCAAACCATTCCCGCACTTCTACGGCATAATGTGCAAGGGCCCCATCATGAAGGTACCATAGATCCCTACAAACATTTAAGGGTATATTTTCCAAAAGTGGTTCTAAATCGTTGTTTAAAAAATCTAAATACGCAACCGCTGTCAAGCGAAGGGGCAGAACCTATGGACCTATCAAACATAAACATGGTTTTATTAGACAAGTACAGTGTACAATACAATATCTAATCTAAAAGGGCAACGATTCGCAAAGCGTTTTTCAACGTTCCCTATTAACTATATAATTAAAATAAATTACTTAATATAAGTATGTCCTGGTGCTTCAATTTATTGTTGACAAAGAGGTTTATTGTTAACAAAGAGGTTTTCCTAATGTACATCGCGATATTTCTCTAGTGATTTTCGTATAATCTGACTCTTAACACAATTAAACCTAGTACCTACTACATCTAAACAAAATATCGTATTCATTCAAAATTTTCACACATATACAGGGTTAGTCACGAGAAAATTACTTCTGAAAATTATTTTTACGCAACCCAAAATACGAATACCATGTACCATTTGATACTAACTGAATTTAAAATGAAATGCTTAATCCATGATTGCTTTGAGTTTGGCAATCTCATTTTGACAATTGTGGAAAAGGAGGTTACGCGAGTGTCCATGGTGGTACCGCAGCCAGTCGGAAATCTCCTCCGGCGCCGCTAATAAATTTGTCAGTGTGCCTCTTGATCTTTTGCAACCGATTAATCACGAGAAAATTATTTCTAAACATTCCTTTTACGGCATTTTATTCAAAGGTTACAACACAAACTCAAACAAGTAAGTAAATAATTTAACTACTAATCTGTTGAAAATGTTGGGCATTTTGGGGGATGCTACGGCTTTTTTGTAAATGGATGGCCGAAGAAGTCCAGAGGTTGCGGATTTGCACTTCGAAGAGGCTCTATGTGACGCAGAGATGGCGAATTAACACATGCACATTAGCGACGAACAACATTGGTAGAGCACTTACGGCTTCAGTATAGCCCAGATTGATCTGACTATATGTCGTCGATCCAATGGGGCTCTAGAGGCGACTCAACGATGAAAAAAAATGTTAAAAATTAATTACCGTCAAAGTGACACTGCCAAAGTCAAAGCAATCATGGATTAGGCATTTCTTTTTAATTTTAGATAATATCAAGTGGTACAGGGTATTAGTATTTTGGGTTGCTTAAAAATAATTTTCAGAAGTAATTCTCTCGTGACTAACCCTGTATATATGCAAATCAACACTTAAATTTTTCGTGCTTGTGGTACGGTATTTCATATGGATCTTTATTTCTTAGAGTTAAATGTGTTGTATATTGACGTTTGACAAAGTACGTTACTAAATACAGAGGTTCACACATTTTGTAAACATTAAACACTAATTTAGTAATTGCTAACATTATCCTCTTACTGTATTTAATCATACCAAGCTTGTAATACAATGGTGTAACATGTTCACGTAAAGGCAAATTATAACTGTACCGTAAGCATGCATATTGAAATACTTGGATTTTGTTTTGTATTCTACAGATAAATGAGCATAATAAACTGAAGAACAATAATCAAAGTTTGTAAGCATTAGGGTATTACACAGTTTCCATTTAGTACTACTATCCAAATACTGTTTAAATTGATACAAATATCCAAACTTAGCATAACATTTAGCCAGAACACTATTAACGTGCTTGTGAAATTTTAATTCGCAATCAATGTACACACCTAAACTTTTAATTGAACCGTTGAACTCTAGAATATGGTCGTCAATCTTGATCAATTTGTTGATTTTGAGTAGAACAGCATTTCGATTTATTCTTGACCCAATTGTATTACCTCCACACTTCTGTAAGTTCAGCAGCAGTCCGTTTGCTCTATTCCATTCGCTAATCGCCATCAGTTATTTATTAATCATGGTAGCTCCTAAGAGAGCAGAATGCAAATTAAATTATGTATAAATCTGGGTATCATCAGCATAAAAATGAAACTTGAGACTTTAGTTACTAAGCAATGAAGATTACGTTTTTTTTTTAATTTCTACCATGCACCTACAATGGTACATTTTTCTTAGTAACCAGAGTATCTTTTTAATCACTATTCATTCAGTAGCGTACATGCTATTTTCACCAAATTTTCAATCAATTTTATTTTGAAAACTAAAACACTTTTATTATAACATTTCTTTCTTATTGGTATCTACTCATCCAGACCAATTTTCAGTTTTTTTTTGTCGATGCATTTCGCAAACACCCTGTATTGTAAGATATCCCTTGTAGCCAGTGTAATATCTAAGTATTACTGACTGACTACGTAATGTTACGAAAGTTGGTTCGCAGCCTCGATTGAGAATCTCTAGATTTGTTGCCAAAAGATATTCAGCTAGTATTTTTCCTCCTTCATTAGTATCTTTCCTCCCTCACAGCAGACAGTGGTCATTTGCATCGGTTTGTATCATGAGGTTTATATTTCCGGTGTCACAGTGGTTCATCAAGTTCGCCATCTCCCATGTTGGACATGGTTCATGTGCTCCCTGTGGTAAGTACACGGATGCTAATACCAGTTGCTCTTCACCTCTTCCTATGTTACACTTAACATTTACCGCAGTCACATCCCTAGAGGTCACCTGAGGCAGGAGGACGGCTTTAATATTCCTGGGACTGTAAATACATGTCCTTGGAGATTCTATTACGGTACCTAAAACAACAGTGCCATTTAAATTGCTCAACTCCACGATCCTGGATTTTACTATCCATGGTTCTTGGATTATTGCTATATAGTGTTCTAATCTATCTGCAATATTGTCGCACGGCGACGACAGTTTTGTGTCGTGCGACAATATTGCAGATTAATCTGGCTGAAATTTATCTGCTGCATCGCCATGTCTACAACCAAAAATCTTATACTTATCTGAGGAGACACTAGGTTTACCTCTCAGGCGGGCCCGCCCCCACTTGTAGAGGCTTCATGCCCTCGGGTTTCTGTCTTTTCCATAGGGGTCTGCCATTCCTGAGTCGACGCCTCGTTCTGCTTAAGTTTCAGGTTGAAAGAGGACAGCATATAGTTGATCCTGCCCTCTCTCTCCCTGATTGTTTTGGCCTCATCCATCCGAAGACCAAACACAAAGAGGCTGCCTGGAGAGGCAACCTCGGGTTGGGGCTCGTAACCCAAGCAGCAGACTGTCGTCTAATTCACGTCAATTTTTGGTCATAACTCGTCGGCGACGTCATTCGCCCAAAAAATCACGTGATAATGACGAGATTTTTATGACTTACTTCTGACGTCAATTAATGACGTCAAAAGGCCGTCTTTTCTTCGTCATTTTTTATAGATTATATGATAAATTGGATGTGGGTGGTCGTATTCTTTAAAAAGTGGCCTTCATAATGCTTAATTATATTTAGAGCAAAAAATACAACGGCTTTATTAGAAATACACCAAACACAAGTTTTTTCCTTCTAATAATTTCTAATAAAATAATTAATTTTTGAAAACTTGTTTACCCTGGAAGTGTTATTTTGTAAGTACCTGCTTGGCAAATTATAAATAGAACATCCGGGGTTCACCGTATAATAGTGAAAGGACCCTACGACACAAACAAAGTCATACAAATTCTTTGTCTATTGTCCCTACAACGGGACAAGGTTTTGAAGAATTCCTTCGTCGAATTTTGATTTTATAAAGACGTTTATAAAGTGATGATGGTTACCAAAAAAATTAAAGAGTGATTTAATATTTAGTTTTATTAAATTTATTTCATCTAATGAAAAAATAATGCTTAACTTCCGTATTTACTATACAATACATCAGATGTTTGAGGCGTGCATTCGGACTTTTCCTTTTTTCAGTATTTATGTTTATTGCACTTCACAGTAGAGATGAGCGATATTTCACTACCGGTGATTATTTCACCGTGATTTGTTTGTCACTGTTGGTAACCGTGACTGGTATCGGCAAGTAACGGCGACCGTGATTTTCCCTTTTAAAATTGATTCCGGTAATACGAAACAGTGATTGGTAAATTTTGCTTTTATTTTCTTTTCATACAGTTTGCTATAAAATCTGAGGCGACATTAGTTATTTGGAGGTAGTTTTTCTTTAATTAATTATGCATTTTATGCATAATGTTTTTATGTGCCAATGAATTTACATTTACTATATGATTTGTTGTTATTTATTTGTTCCCAACAATTACTGTTTATTCATTCATCGATATATCGGAATTTTCTGCTGTTCACATGGCACACCGTTTCACCGTTTCTCCGCGAAAGAATATTGAAACCGTTCCTACGATCACCGTTCCTGCGATCACCGTTCCTCCGCGAGAGAATATTGAAACCGTTCCTGTGATCACCGTCACGGTGACAAGAAAGAACCGTGAAAAGTCGCGGTTCACGCCGGCGCCGTGATCCTAATATTAAATCGCTACTTTCGTCGCTCGCCGTTCCTTGATCACCGTGACAAAATCACCGTTTAAAATCACCGTGATTCAAAAGGAACGGTCGCCGTGATCACCGTGATCGCAAAATCACGGTATCGCTCATCTCTACTTCACAGTGACTCATTCCAATATTTCCAGTTGGGTCTCAACCACCGAAGCTTTCTTGTGTATCCGTTACTCACTTCATTTTTAATGCAGTTTTGTGAAAATTTCTGCCATGCAGTGTCGGTTGTATTTATTTACACTAGGTAAGTTAATATCTAATAAAGTAATCATTTTAATTTTTACGTGTTTCTGTTATTTTTGATAACTGTACGTAGATAACAAAAGCAGTTTTTTCAGATAAGCTGGAAAGACCACCATTAATCACTGAAGATACTCCCACTAATTATGAAGAACTTACGGTGATTGTTTTTGAAAATGAGGCGCCATAAAATATTGCAAAGGTATGTTACTGCAAATTTTTATGAACTAATGCTAATGAACATAATTTTATTCTAGATTTGAAACAAATACAAAACACATGTGCGAAACGAAAGAAATTCTAAAGGAAACGAGTGAAAAAATCTCCAACATGAAAACGTCATTAAATCTGACAACTGAAAAAGAAAACAAAAACAGAAGTTATGCCGCCAAGACCACACCTAAACAAATTTTGACGAATTACAAGATTATCTTTGCCTATTAGAACAAGCAGATTTCTTTGTAAGTTAAAAAAATACAATAATAATAATAATAATATGTATTTAATGTCGAAAAAGATACAAAATCCATAAGACGACATATCGAAAATAGAACTAAACATGTGCAAACTAATTACAAAAAAAAAGAAATACATAAAAACTAAAAATAATTAATCCATACAACTTAAAGATTTTTCAGGTAGCTGTTTAAAGAAGATAAAGTTACATTAAAAAAGTCCAGATAATTTGAAATTTTGTTTATAGATCTAACTATATTATCCATAGGTGCATGAAACGTAAAATTAGTACGATGAAATCTAGGTATAAAAGTTTCAGAGCAACGAGAACCTAATCTAGGTACTCTAATATCAAACAATATAACTAGGCCAGGGCAGTCAATGCAATTCTGGAACAACTTATAACCCAAACGAATTTCAGCTTTTTGTTTTCTACTCTCCAGTAGTTCCAGGTTTACAAGTACAAGCCTTTGGTCATAGCTATAATTATCCTTATTTATTCCCATTTTAAAAAGTAGGTAATTGACAAACTTACGTTGTACTCTTTCAAGACGATCAACGTGGGTTTTATAAAATGGGAACCAAATAACAAAACAATATTCAAGAATCGGTCTAACTAAAGTTACAAACAATTTGTGTAGACAACTAATATCCCAAAAATCAATAGACTGACGTTTGATAAAGCCACAAGTTCGAAATGACTTATTCAGAACAAAATCAAAATGACTAGCAAATCGTAGCTCTGAATCTAAGATTACACCCAAGTCGTTGATTTCAGAAACGCGTTCGAGAGTAACATTATTCAAAGTATATGGAAACACAATACAGTTAGATCTACGGGTAAATGTTATAACTTTACATTTATCAGTGTTTACTCCCATAGAGTTGTTAACGCACCAAGAACTAATGATTTCTAGTTTATTTTGAAGTAAATGACAGTCGTTAATACTAGAAATTCTACCAAAAATTTTTAAGTCATCTGCAAACAATAAGCAATCATCGAGTAGACAAGCCAAATCGTTAACAAATAAGGAAAACAAAACAGGTCCAAGATGGCTGCCCTGTGGAACACCTGACGTCACAATAATTGGATTAGAATAATGGTTCCCTAACTGAACTATTTGAGACCTCTGTTTTAAGTAAGATTCGATCCACTGGTAAAGATTACCGGCCAAGCCGTATTGTTTTAATTTGTAAAGTAGAATATCGTGGTCAACTCGATCGAAAGCCTTGCTAAAATCAGTGTATATTGTATCGACTTGGTAACTCTCCTCTAATGCTGTGTAAGTAAAGTTAGTAAAAGAACTTAAATTAGTTACAGTACTACGTCCAGGATAGAAACCGTGTTGCTGAGATGAAATAATTGTTTTAAATGAAACGAAAATGTTCTCAGTTATTATAGTTTCAAGTAGCTTACATAGGGCTGGTATAACACAAATTGGGCGGTAATTAGTTACGTCCGATCTAGAACCCTTTTTATGTAAAGGGATGACGTACGATAGCTTCCAGATTTCAGGACAAAGACCAGATTTTAAGCACTTGGAGTAAACTATACTTAGTGGCCATGATAGACTATAGCTGCATTGCTTTAAGATATGAGCAGGAATCCCATCTGGTCCTGGGTTGAAGCTGTCCTTTAAGCGTGTCAGTTTAGTAGCAACAATTTCAGAAGTAATTTCAATATTACACATTGTTCCAGAATTATTAATAAACTGTTGTGAATCAAAGTTGACGGGAGAAAACGGCGCATTACTTGTATTATAGACGGAGCTAAAAAACTGCGCAAACATATTACATATAGAAGTCATATCATTGGAAGAATTTTCATTATAATACATAGATGTCGGAATGCCAGAATTACGATTTTTCGAGTTAATAAATTTAAAAAAGGATTTAGAGTTGAAATTGATATTGGACTGAATGTGAGACACATGATTCTTATAGTCTTGTTGGATAGAAGATTTCGTTTGTGCGCGGAGATTTTTATATTTAACATAACATTGCAAATTATCCGATCTCTTGAGTTTATTGTAAACTGCACGTTTTTGTTTTATTAGTTTCTTTGTTTTTAACGAATACCAATAGGGATAGTTATTATGAGTCCTAACACGTTTGGGAATATACAAATCGAAAGTGCAGAATAAGATGTTATAAAATGTGGTCAAGAAATCATCATTATCCAGAATCATATGCCAATTTAAGCTAGATAGATAATCATTTATTAAGTGGTAAGGAGCATTTCGGAAGTCGTAATACCAAGTATGATCATTTCTTATATCGAGAAAATTCGGCGCATCTTCAGTATAAGTGATTTCAATACAGAGTGGCGGATGATGAAAATCGATTGGAACTAAGCTATAATCAGATCTAGTAACACAAGTATTATCAGGAACAGTCGATAGAACTAGGTCTAATATAACATTGTTGTTGTTTGTTACAGTATTTAGCTGAAAAAGTTCTAAATAATTAAACGAGTCACATATTATTTTCCCTGAAGTAGAATTACATGAAATACTATGTTCAACAAAGTTATGTAATAAATGAGGCAAATTATAATCTCCCACGACACAGACCTGAGAATAAGGATGTAAATCACGAATAATTTCAATCGTTTTTATATTATCTAAATAAGATGTAATGTACGACTTTGGCGGAATATAAACGGTACCGAAAATAATGGTTTTATTCGACAACTTGACAGAAACAAACAATTCTTCGTGTGTTGATGGAGATTGTAATTTACATCTGAAAGAATTAAGATTAGAAGAAACCGCAATAAGCACACCACCACCCCGGCATTTATTGGTGGCTTCATGATTTCGATCTTGACGATACACAACATAGTTAGGTCCAAAAATTTCATTAGAAGAAATATCAGTACTGAGCCAGGTCTCAGTGAGGATGATAACATCGTAATCCAAAGCAAGTGATTCCATTAAGACAGTAGGTATTTTGGTGCGGAGTCCACGAGCATTTTGGTAAAATAGGGACAACGAGTGACGAACTAGTTTTTTTTCTTAGTTACTATTGTTGGTACACCTTTAATATAGCGAATTGTTAGATCTTGTTCGCCCGCATCAATACGACGTTTTAGTGCGAGTCTAACATTATTTAAATACTCGCGTTGCGAAGGTGTTTTGTCGTCGCTAATTTTAATATTATTGTTACGATTGATAATCACAGCTTTACTTTTCAAAACCTGCAGAGCTTGGGTAGAATCTTCAAGAATTATCTTTAAGGGACGAGGGTTATTTCCAACGCGACCCAGCCTAGTAGTTTTGATGTTAGATGTATCAACGTCGGGAACAACAGATAACAATACTTTCGCAGTCTTAGAATCATCAGCAATTTTATCTTCACGATTAACGTTGCTACTTTCAGGCAAATTAAAAATAATTACATTTTTAGCTCTTGACTGACGCTCCATTACTTCTTGAATTACGGATTCAGTAAGTTTAGCACTGTCAAAGGTTTCGGAGTTAGTTTTTAGCGAGGCAAGTTTTTCATCAAACTGGCGTTTCATTTCCTCCAAGGATTTGGTAAATTCCTTTTTCAGATCTTCGATAATAGGTGTAATGTCGGCGAATCTATCAATATTAGAGCTGCATTTATTGCATACCACTTTGATTGCACGGGATTTGGCTCTCGTGGTAATGGCATCAGTTTCCGTGAGACCAACACAAGCATAGTGGACGTTGCCGCGACAAACGTCACATTGAGTTGTTGGTTTGTTAGATTTCACGCTAGACGGGCAACAAACTGTAGAAGACATCCCTACCTTTGTAATTATGAGATATAAAGACAGAGAAGGAACGAATCTTATCAGATGTACAAAAACGATTAGGTACTATCAGCTGTTTGTCAATTTCCAGTAATTTAATCTAGGAGACTAGTACCTAAGGATAATGTACCTGAAGAATACAATAAGGGCTTTCCACTGATACCAATTTTAATAATTGCACTTAAGTATCTCACTCAATAATTCACAATTAAACGCAGCACATGCACATGCACATATCGTGTATTTAGGTAGGAAAACATAATGAATTCATATATACATATATACAACATATAACATTGGATATTACGAGTATATGCAGGTAGATGCCTGTAACACCACGATACTTTTTGGTAACTTACTATACATGGCACATTTCGCTTCATTGTAAAAAATTATTGACAACGAGATTTTCCTGATAGGGTATGCGTTTTTGTCAATGCAACCATTTTACGATTATCCGTTAAATTCAAGTAAATTTAGCATTTTTAAAACGCAGAATTTGTCTTCTGCTTTAAGCTGTAGTCCCATAGACGAAAAAAATATTGCATTTCCATTAATCCATGTACTCTAACGGTTTTTTTTTTCAGTGCATTAAATTAAGTAAATTGAGGCAAACTTGAAAAACTTAGGTTATTAATATGATTGTTAAAACAGAATTAATTCTTAACGGTACTTTTTTGTGTGTTGGGGACAGTCAAGTCGTCGTGAATTAGAAAGTTTTACAGTGCATTTTCAAATCAAGTAACTTCAACAATGCGATTCAATTGTCTTTTCCATTTATTCTAGTTTTTTTAAAATATTTTTTGTAAACAGATTTGTTTGTGTTTTTAAGACTGATTTATAATTTATTATATAGTTTTCTTTTAATATTCTTTGTAACTAAATAGATATCTTTGTGTTTTTAAAACTGATTTTTCTTTAAATAGCATATTTTATTGCAACGTTTATTTTTGATTGTATATTGTATATTATCCTTTTTTTTTGTTTATACCAATTATACTCGTAATTACCTGTATGTAGATTTCTTTATGTTCTTAGGAGTGGTTTGTTTAATTGACATATATTTTTTTATTTGTTTATTGAAGTTCATTGTTGGTTGTACAGAATTGAAGTAAATTTAATTTTTTACACTAGTTTGTTTTAACTTTAATTAATATATATTTTGTTTTGGGGTTTACCTGGTGATTATAACGAATTATAATATTTTATTTAAGGTAAACAATATAAAAATATAAAATTATATCAGCGTTTTATTTATTGCATATTTTTTTCTAAAAATCAAAATATAAAAAACGTCTTAAAATGGACAATAAATGCCGTCTCTAAGACCTCAGTGCATCACGTCAATAGTTCGTCACAAAATGACGACTCTAAGACGTCAGTACATCACGTCAATAGTTCGTTAGAAAATGACGTCATCTGGACGAGACATTTAACCGTCATTGGTACGTCAATATCACGTGAAATCTTGGGTCACTATGACGTAATTGATGACCATTTATTCACGTGAAAAAGACGACATCATGTTGCCTGGGAATGGAAAAGAAGCCATTTTTTAACGCGAGCCCATTGGTTCTAACCCTCCGGGCGGCGAAGTACAACCTCTGCATCCACTGGTGGTCCCGATATCTACATGGTCGCCCTCACCAGTTTTGGTAGCTCAGCCAAGGGGACCACGTTCAGTTGTGCGCCTTCCCACAAGGGTGTTGAAGAGCGCACTGTTTGTTTTAGCCATTCCATAGACATCTCGTCTTCACAGGTTATCCTTAGGATTTCCCCTGAGTACTTGATGCCGCTGAAAGTGGCTCCTTGTCTTCCCGATGCCAGCCACTGTTCAAGTTGTCTGTCCAGTGCTCCCATCAAACCATTTTGTGCCATCTCCACCTGGTCAGCAGTTAGCTTGCCAAATGGATGCTGTACATCAATTACAGCTACACGGAGATAACTTGCAGCTACCTCCCTGTAGCCATGTTCTTTAGAGGTAGTCTCCTGCCTCCTCATCCTCTTTTGCTTTTGTGCTACCGGAGGTGTGGAAGTTGAAGACCGCACTCTCTTTTTTGACCCTGAGGTCTTTTTTCCCCGGGTTGTTTAGAGTTGGCTATTGTAGCCTGTCCTTGGGATTTATCCTGGAGGAGGATGGGCCCAGTTTCGGTGGGTCGCCATTCGCCGCCTCCGCTTGCAAGCGAGCCTTCCTCCGCGTTTTTACCTCAGCCTCGCAGATTCGCTTCCTCTTAGGAGGTTCCAACCTCACAGTGCCTTGGTTTTCATTTTCAGATGCACCTGAAGGTACTCCCTCAGTGGGTTTAGTTATTCTTTCACTATTCGATGGTAGCACGTGAAGTACTTGATGTTCACCAGGTTTCCTTTGGCTGGGCTATCTCAAAGACAAAGTTTACAAACAAAAACCAACAACACGTCAGAATATGATTGAGCGAATCAGAAATGCTTGTGATGAAATTCAAACAGACACATTTCTCAGTGTGCATTCAATAAGCATTGAATTCGTAGACCATCATTTTGAGTACTTACTTTAATTGAAAGATGATGAGGCGAGGGATTCATGTAAATTAAGAACCCTAATAAGTGAGAAGCGATCAGGCGAAGTGACTCACATAAAACAAACAGTCCGACAGATGAGGGAGAAGGAACTCTCCTAGATGAAGCACGCTGAGAAGCGAGGGAACTTGCCTTAATAAAGCAATAATAAATAATAATAAATAATACGTGAGATTCGTTAATCAACCACTCCGAAAAGAACAGAAAACTACTTCGTCCATATCGTAGTTTCTGGGTTACGCTAAAAGTAGTTTATTTGCCAGTCATTTACATTTCTACAAGTAACATTAATAAACTTTTTTGACGACGAATTTTGAGTACTCACATAAAACATGGTGTTTAAAATCAGACAAATCATGCATACTTTTAGCCATAGACTCAGAATCTGCAATAAAAGGAGATGGACAGGAAAGCTAATTTTAGCACTAATGTATTTCTCCCTCATCATGATTAGATAAGATATTTGGAAGTTTTAGGTAAAAAAAATTACCCTGTACCCAGGCAACATGATGTCGTCTTTTTCACGTGAATAAATGGTCATCATTTACGTCATAGTGACCAAAGATTTCACGTGATATTGACGTACCAATGACGGTCAAATGTCTCGTCTAGATGACGTCATTTTCTCACGAACTATTGACGTGATGTACTGACGTCTTAGAGTCGTCATTTTGTAACGAATTATTGACGTGATTTACTGACGTCCTAGAGACGGCATTTATTGTCCATTTTAAGACGTTTTTTATATTTTGATTTTTATAAAAAAATATGCAATAAATAAAACGCTGAAATAATTTTATTTTTTTATATTGTTTACCTTAAATAAAATATTATAATTCGTTATAATCACCAAGTAAAGCCCAAAACAAAGTATATATTAATTAAAGTTAAAACAAATTAGTGTAAAAAAATTAAATTTACTACAATTTTGTACAACCAACAATGAACTTCAATAAACAAATAAAAAATATGTCATTTAAACAAATTAAAGATAAACCACTCCTAAGAACACAAATAAATCTACATACAGGTAATTACGAGTATAATTAGTATAAACAAAAAAAAAAGGATATTGTACACTATATAAAATCAAAAATAAACGTTGCAATAAAATTTGCTATTTAAAGAAAAATCAGTTTTAAAAACACAAAGAAATCTATTTAGTTACAAAGAATATTAAAAAAAAACTATAATAAACTATAGATCAGTCTTAAAAACACAACCAAATCTATTTACAAAAAATATTTAAAAAAAACTAGAATAAAGGAAAAAGACAATTGAATCGCATTGTTGAAGTTACTTGATTGAAAATGCACTGTAAAACCACAGTATATGTAAAACTATCTAATTCACGACGACTTGACTGTCCCCAACACACAAAAATTACCGTTAGGAATTAATTCTGTTTTAACAATCATATCAATAACCTAAGTTTTTTAAGTTTGCCTCAATTTATTGCACTGAAAAGGAAAACCCGTTAGAGTGCATGGATTAATGGAAATGCAATCATTTTTTCATCTATGGGCAATAGCAAGCATTTGACTAGTATTAAATTTAAGGGATTACGGCTTAAAGCAGAAGACGAATTCTGTATTTTAAAAATGCTAAATTTACTTGAATCTAACGGATAATCGTAAAATGGTTGCATTGACAAAAACGTACAGCCTATCAGGAAAATCTCGTTGTCAATACTTTTTACAATGAAGCGAAATGTGTATGTGTAAATAGTAAGTTACCAAAAAGTATCGTAGTATTACAGGCATCTACCTATATATAATATCCAATATTAATGTTATATATGTATATCTGAATTCATTGTATTTTTTTAACTTACAAAGAAATCTGCTTGTTCTAATATGCAAACATAATCTTGTAATTCGTCAAAATTTGTTTAGGTGTGGTTTTGGCGGCATAATTTCTGTTTTTGTTTTCTTTTTCAGTTGTCAGATTTGATGACGTTTCCATGTTGGAGATTTTTTCACTCGTTTCCTTTAGCATTTCTTTCGTTTCGCACATGTGTTTTGTATTTGTTTCAAATCTAAAATAAAATTATGTTCATTAGCATTAGTTCGTAAAAAATTGCAGTAACATACCTTTGGAATATTTTATAGCGCCTCATTTTCAAAAACAATCACCGTAAGTTCTTCATAATCAGTGGGAGTATCTTCAGTGATTAATGGTGGTCTTTCCAGCTTATCTGAAAAAACTGCTTTTGTTATCTACGTACAGTTATCAAAAATAACAGAAACACGTAAAAATTAAAATGATTACTTTATTAGATATTAACTTACCTACTATAAATAAGTACAACCCACACTGAATGGCATAAATTTGCACAAAACTGCCTTAAAATTGAAGTGAGTAACGGATACACGAGAAAGTTTCGGTGGTTGAGAACCAACTGGAAATATTGGAATGCTTCTCTGTGAAGTGCAATAAACATAAATACCGAAAAAAGGGAAAGTCCGAATGCACACCCCAAACATCTGATGTATTGTATAGTAAATACGGATAAGAATAAATTTAATAAAACCGAATATTAATCACTCTCGAATTTTTTTTGGTAACCGTCATCACTTTATAAACGTCTTTATAAAATCAAAATTCGACGAAGGAATTCTTCAAAACCTTGTCCCGTTTTAGGGACAATGGACAAAGAATTTTTATGACTTTGTTTGTGTCGTTGGGTCTTTTCGCTCAACCCCAGATGTTCTATTTATAATTTGCCAAGCAGGTACTTACAAAATAACACTTCCAGAGTAAACAAGTTTTCAGAAATAATTATTTTATTAGAAATTATTAGAATGAAAAAACTTGTCTTTGGTGTATTTCTAATTAAGCCATTGTATGTTTTGCTCTAAATATAATTAAGTATTATGAAGGCCATTTTTTAAAGAATACGACGACCCACATCTAATTGATCATATAATCTATAAAAAATGACGAAGAAAGGACGGCCTTTTGACGTACTTAATTGACAACAGAAGTAAGTCATAAAAATCTCGTCATTTTCACGTGATTTTTTGGGCGAATGACGTCGTCGACGATTTATGAGCAAAAATTGACGTGAATTAGACGACAGTCTGCTGCTTGGGTATAATAGAAATATCGTCTAGATGATAAAACACTCACCAAAATTTGGCCAATCATCCCCACTAAGAATTTGAGGACATCATCTCAAAATATTA
Source organism: Zophobas atratus (assembly GCA_022388445.1). NCBI lineage: Eukaryota > Metazoa > Arthropoda > Insecta > Coleoptera > Tenebrionidae > Zophobas > Zophobas atratus. The sequence continues at coordinate 30,294,987 of CM039449.1, read as the reverse complement.
TATCTTAAATTGATTTAAATTTTATACAATAATAAGTATAATCCTACGCTTGTGGTTTACGAATCAGCGTTGTTTTCTCACTAGACATTCAAAGTTTCGCAAAAAACAAATTCTATCAGTGATCACTTTTTATACTAGTGTAAGTGGTAATCATCTAATTACTTCTCCGTAGCAATATTGAGTTCGTCTCCGTCTTCTAACTCGAAAGTCACGTGCTCGAAGCGTTGACTGGGTGACTTCTTTTTTATTATCTTAAACCATTATTACCTATATTTTTTTGTTGATCAAATCTCAAAAACCGTACACCCAGTATTTTATTATTAGTATTACACTGCACGTATCGGAATTGATACACTTGTCTTTGCTGAAGTGATGTTGATCGAAACGAAATATTTTCAAATGGAAACACTCACTAGAAATACAGGCATAACGTTTTCCTTTATTTCATCTGCAAATAAATGTGCAAAATGATAGTTATTGTAACCAGCCTAACTAGGCTGGGGCGTGAGTTATATAAAAAAAAATATTTTGAAAAATTAAATTATCTTTAATCGGGTAGCGTGTTTTTTTATTTGGTCTTCTACCTGAGAAGTGTTAATCACACATCACAGAAAAAATGGGAATTCTCTTACCTTTCGAAACTTCCCTTTTCGCTGCTCGAGGGCACGGAGTCACTCACTAGTACCGCTGTTTCAGTGCACTATTATTTTAACGGAAGGGTTGGCCGCAAAGTCCGCGAAAAGAAAGTCCAACTTAGTTGAAAATCGGTCACCCTTATTTATTTACACACACTAATAAATGAATCAAAAATTTACACAAAAAACCCACAATGAACAAGTGGATCACCGCTCGCGGTGACTTCCACAAATTTAGAAAATAAAAAGCAAATAAAAATTTAACACTGAATAAAAATGAACACTAAGATACTTTGAAGCAAAATTCAAAACAAAGAACGCGACGAGAAGGAACGAGGTGCACACTACAAAATCCCGACCAGAGAACTGACAAAAATTGACCAAACTACTCTTTTATAATTTCGCCAAGAGTGGAGACTTCACCCGGCGTCAAAAGGGCTAACAAAGAAAAACCAATGGGATGAAATCCCCTGTGTTGGAAAGAAGTGCTTTCTCGTTCTCTCTCGTCTATACCAGCAAAACCGCTCAAATCGCCGTCGATTTACATATTCTTATCAAAAAATCCCTAACAATAGCAATTACAGTATGAAATAACCTATCGAACAGCTTTTTGGAGTGGCCACTGGCTCGCGACTTATCTAGGATAGCCAGACATAGATCTCGAACCCATCAAACGTTCTTTTACTTATGACTCGGCTGTTTCTCACAGGTGGAACTGCAATCTTTATTCCACCTGTGGTAGGCTAGATCTATGTCCGTCATCCATCCGAATTTCCAACCTTTTCTTTTCTCAAAACATCTGTACATAATTATTTACAAAGTGAGGAATCGCATCACGCCATTTCGATAACAGGATCTCTCAAACAAAACCCTTCTCTGCCTCTGTCCCCATCCATCATGGTCGCTATAAAACTGTGCCGTTTCTTGAAATTCGACAAAAGGGCTAGGCACGCTTGAAACTTAATTTTTAACGACTCCCTCGGAAAAGATTGAACATGTGGTACTATAAACTTAACCCGAGGGTCCAGTGCCACATGGAGAGAGGACGGGATGTAGCGAGATGGGACAAAGGAAGTATGTGGATCTATTTGTTGGGATTTTCTGGGAAGGTTTGGAAGAAGTGATTTTTAAGGGGTCGTTAACAAGAATTTCAACCCATGATGAACAGCCGAGACAAATCAACTCGCGACAATGACCTTTTTGGGGTTGCACGTGCACTCGTACAAATGCACTTGTTACATTATTTTCATCTTGGTAGGTATTCGTTGTTCCCATAAGCAAACAATGTGCTTCAATAGACCACACAGACAGACTAGAGACTCGGATCTTGCTCCTACAGTGTGCGCAAAACTGATTTAATATGTAGGCTGTCCGTAATACACCCATAAGCGTTTTGTGTTAAATAAAGATTAAATTGAGGTTAGCGTCATTTTTGTGCTTGCAATAATGACGGAAGCGAAATAATAAAGAAAGTGGTGATTGTAATATGTATACAAAAATCCAGTTATTATATTTACGTTACGAAAAAGAGGTCGAAAATAATAAAACGAAAACATAAATAAAATGTTCACCACTGATCAGTAACGGTGAAAGAATACAACAATCAAGAAAAGAAAAATGAAAATATTCTAGATTTTACTTTAATTAGTGTTATGTGGAACGATCCAAAATCCAAAAAAATTGAAAGAAAATTAGCAGAGATATTAATTTTTATTAGACAAATAGCAATCTCCGAAACTTCTGGACCGACTGTTGTCAAATTTTGTATTATTAAGTATATTACGAAATTTGATGACTGCTTTTTTTATCTCGTGCTGTGTATTATCTATGTTTATGACGTAATACAAAATTTTTTATTCATCAGATTAAGACTTTTCTCTGAAATGTGAGAATACGCACGTCTTTATTTAAGAATAATAATAATATTCAAAACATTTTATCCAATCTGGTTTAAGGCAACCAACTCTTTCAAATCAAATAAATTTCTACGTGACATTCTTCCGCTTCATAAACATAAACACTTGAAGTTAAAGTTTGTTATTATTGCTGAGAGGCCATTTTTTCCCGTTGCTCATCCGCTTTAAATATATTTTACATTGTCCGTACTTGTGCGGCGTCTGCTTCAATTTGAGCTTCCATGGCGCAGGGGCTACGGGAATGTTATTTATACCGATGATTTTTACTGCATAGAGGTTGTCACAAAACAAACATAGCAAAAAATAAATTTTATAATATAATACAGTGAGACTAAAGTAAAAAGGAAATATAAAGTGCAAAAAATAGAAAGAGAAATGACCAAGAGACAGAGTTATTAAAAAATGGGAAAAGGACAAATGGAGAACAAAACACTATTTAAATACGACAGGTTTAATAACATAACAAAAGGAAACGTTTTGTTAGTATCTTTAAAAATTCGACACAAGATCGGCAGAGACATGACAAAAAAAAATGAAAGGATGATGAAAGGATGATTTACAACAGGCATTGAAGAAAATTTGTATTTCAAGAGACTCTTGTGGTATTAACTAGGGTACGTTAGCGCTAAGCCAATCAGATCATAGTAATGTAGGTCATTTATCAGATGATGCCCAAGTCAATGATTGGTAGTTACGTGACTTTTTGCGTGAGGGGCGAGATTAGAGAACGTAGCTAACCAATCAATATTCTAAATTTCTAGATTCTCAGACGTCATTTCATATCTCCATCACTGTCATCAGTGCATATCATTTATTGCTTTGTCTTGATACGCCTACTGATAAAAATCTTAACTGAATGCCTGGAATTTCTGGATCAGTGGTGGTTATTAATAATAATCATAACGTAATAAAAATTACAAGTGCAGGTGGACTAAACAAAACGAGAAAAACTAGCGATAAAAACGCCTTATAAAAGTAAAATTGTTGCATTCAGCAAATATTGAGACAAATTATGGTTTCATCGACCGATTAATGAAGTGTCGCTCACATTTTTAAAATATACTCCAATTTATTTTCCAAATTTCTTCTAAACTTGACTGACTGTTAAAATAGACGGTTAGTATTACTTATGACCTACTATTAGTACACCAAGACATAGATATTTTCAAAAATTTTTTTTACAGTAGCCCAGATAATTATGGTATACTTATTAATGTGGAAAAGTAAGAAATTCAGAAATGTGATATAAGCAATGCTCACATTGATACCAGTCCCACTACCTGATACATTTAGAAAATGTGCGTGAAATGTAGACGTCACTTAACGTTAAATAAATCATACAAACCCCATATATCTTGAAACAGCCGCAAAAACTTACCCCATTTCCATAAAATAAAACGCCCTCAATTCGACGTTTCAATATTTCAGAAAAAACACCCTTGCTGGAAACTGCATTTTTTGTGCGCTACATGATACACCTCGAACACGTAACAATAACTGCAGGTCGGCATAAATTTTTGATGGCAGGCTATAAAATAATCCATAGCCAATTAAACCGTCCCGGAAAAATTGGCTTCTGAAAATTGAGTCGGCTTGTTGCGTCGAATATATTTTCCGTGAATAAATCATGGCCGTTCAATAATTAATCAGAGTGGACAAAATTCCTTGATGGACGTTTATGTTCGAAAATACCTCAAACCGGCGCCAGCAGCGACGAAATTCAACACCTGTTTGCTCGTTTGGTTTTTTCTTCTAATTGAAGGAGACGCGAGATTAAAATAAACTAAGCCAAGAGCTGAATTATTCATAAATTATTTTTGTAAGTGCGGAATCTGAATTGCCTCAATGAGAAAGGCAAAGAGAGACTTTATTGAAAAGATAAACAAACATCGTTATGTAAATTTTTAAGTGAATATTACTACCGGTTGCTTGGAGAAGATTTATCTCGTTAGTGGAATACTTCTCCATTTTCTGTTAAAATTCCGCCCGACATAAATAGTCCCTAACCGAATGAGATGTGATTTATTTCAAAGTAAGTACTGATAGCAAGTAGAAGGCAGAAGTTAAATACTATCAGATGTAGCACTCTCTGAAGATTATGATGTTTCTTGTACCTGGTCTCTAAGTTTGGTTCACATTTTATACATAAAACAATTTCCTAGAAAAAGTATAAAAGAAATTAAACACATTTGCAAATAACCACATTTTACGTTAATTAATTTGCATTACATTTATTAAATATAACGAAAGGGTGAAATATTTTCATTAAACAAAAGTTTATATTGATTACATTTAATCAAAGTTAACATAAATAAATAATTAATCAATTGTGTATATTTGTTTACATTACATACCTTCTTGTAAAAATTCTAAATTTCCTCCCACTTGTATCTCTTTAATCGAAACATGTCTATCAACCAGAATTTTTTTTTGCAACCAACAAAAAATTATCGATTTTTGAGGGTCATATTGATCTAATCTTTGAATGAAATAAATGCTTTACGTATTACACATTTACAATCTGATAACGTTATTAGTATTACAGAATTCTTATTTTCAATGACATCTATCGTCATTTTACACAGTAACCTGTTTTTCCTGCACGGTCTAGAAATTCCCATTATCGCAACGACCTAGAAAAAAGAGATTGTTATAGTTTACATTCGTATCGATTTCAACTTCTTTTTATAGGGTGCTCCCAATAAAGAACACCCCCAAGTTGGCGCTGAACGAGTAAACTCTCTTTTTCAGCGTCACCTATTACTCATAGCGAGAGTTAGAAAGACAGCTAAACATCCAGCTCCAACTAAAGGACCAATTTTGTTGATTACTCCTTGTAAAAAAGCAAATAAACAATTAAACATTTATTAGTTTATAAAATGTAGGTAATAGGTTTTTTCTACTCCCACATAGTAATCCATGAATTACGAACTGTCTAGCCTCATAGTAAAACCATAGTTACACCCACTGGCATGTAATGAATGAACAGGCACGTAATATATATATATATTACGTGCCTGTTTGAATAGTTTCCATAGCAACTATAAATATTTGTTTTACGAAAAAAATTTCTTCTGAAAGCGATTCTTCATTATAGATCGTAGAAAAAGTATATGACACAACTCTGGTGGTAAGCTAATTACGAACTCATATTACATCACTCGCTCGCTACGCTCGCTCGTGTATAAACTTCGTTCGTAATTAGCTTCTTACCACCCTCGATATGTAATATACTATTCAGCACATCTATTCCAACCACATAATGTACAAAACACGGATCAATTACTCTCATAAAAGAACTTATGATAGTATTACTACGCGGAATTTGTATAAAATTTTACTGTGGAATAACCAGCTGGTTTTTATTTCTAATCTCAAATAACATTCTATCGTCGACATTTTAGTGGGCCCGAGTATGGTCTTTAACATATAACAGTCAATTACACAATTCAAAATTTTACACCCTTATTTTTAGTGCTTTTCGTAATATACACTGAATTGTTATAGCGAACGATATTAAATTCTATTATTCATATGGATGAACAATAGTAAATTAGAAATCTCTTTATGTTTACTTTATTTCCTAGACGAAGTATACAATAAAATGATTTATTGTGTACCTTTATGATATTATTTATTGGATTGTGTCTTGCCATGTCATCTGTCAACGGCGCATTAGACGTAAAAGTGTCCGGACGCACCCATTTACGAATTAGGGGGAGACACATTAGAGGCGTACATACGTCATTAACCTAAAAGTATTTCATTTCTAAAAAAAAAATAGATGAAAATATAGTATACAGTATTTTCACTCCGCTACTGATTTGTTGTTTAGGATAAACTTGAAATAATTTGTTATCAAAAGAAATCTGTTTACAGCTAGGAGTATGTTCCACTTGAAGAATATCATAAAACTGGTAAATTGCGAATTTAATCACACCATATAGATAAATTAAACAAATGTTCGGTATTGTATCTCCATTTTGTTGAGTATTTAAACCAACAAGCAGCATTTGTTGTTGTAAAGTAGGAGTAATAATTAAACTCAATGTAATGTCTTATTCTGGCGATTACCGTTCCCTGTTTTCAAAAAAAATCTAAAATAATCCGATCAAAAGAAATAATATCACTCTTCGCAATTAAAATTTTTTCAGACTTACAAGGGCAGGAAATGTTTGTTTGGTGAATTAATTATGAGTTAGCAGAGGTTCATCCTGTCAAAGAAACGCCTGATACCCTCGAGGGCTAATTAAAATTCAACATCGACCTGAGATTGTCTAATTTAAATTTTTGTAATATTTGAGAGTTATTGAGGTGGATAAGAACGGTACCAGTCGACGATCTAGCGTGTATACTCAGGCTTGAATAAACAGTAAAAAACGTGAAACCACCAACTGCAACAACAACGATGCTAATAATTTTTCACAGAAAAAAATCGTTTCTATACACTGGCCATCCACTTGCTTATTTTCAATTAACTGTCCGGGATTTATCGTGGAATCCGTTAATTTTCCTGATTAAAATTCATCACAAACAAGCCATTGTTGACGGGGTATTGTAAGGGGGTAAATTCGGCCTTTCTATATTCATAGCTAGGTTTACCGATCGGGGGTTAAACAGGCAATTAAAATGAACGTGAGGGCGACACAAGAGTAATACGTGTCAAGTTTTATTTTATCGGCTACGAAGAGCCCATTGTTCGAGACACTATTGCCACTGAAAAGGATATAAATATTTTTATTTACATATTTATTGGGGTTGGATAATAAAAACGTTATCGGCCATGTAAATTTATATAGAACATCATGAAAATTTAAAAGGGGCGAAATTATGGAGATGGTTAACGGTTATGTTTTATTGTGGTCCAGTGGTTGTAAGTTAATAATTTAACAGCTTGAACATGAATTTTAATATTTTATAGGGAATGTTGGGGATGAAATATGAAGATCGGGTTGTTGCGTTAGCTTTCGAGGTGTTTGCTTTGTGGTTTTGTTCTTTTTACAATATATTCTTTTATTTTTATTCGTTACACGGGGATATTGTAGAGTGCTATTGAAAGTTTACAACAAACCTTTCACAACGGCAAACTTGTTTTATTTTCAAGTGAGAAAATGTATGTGCAGGAAAACGCTGACCGACACACTTGTTTAGCAGCAAGTAAATACAACCATTTAGCTTAAGGTAGAAAATGAAAAATCGTTCCGTTCCAGGTAGCTATTTTTACACCTCTTTTACAATTTATTTCGTCCTTAAATTTTTTTTGGCATGTCATTACATCAAGAATCCGAGCCTGCAGGGATAATCTAACTTTTGAAGATATACTTAAATAAGTTAAAATAAAATCCGGCGTGGATTATTAAACTACAGGCAAAGGAGTATATTTAGGCTTCAAATCAGATTTTCTTAATACCATTTGGTGATAACGTCAACATAAAAATATATTTACCAATTTTAATAACTACAATGTAATACTAATAACAACATAACTGTGTTAGTGTGTTTGAAACATCTGGTACAATAATCAGTATAATGAGAAAAAAATTTGTTGCACAATTCAATTTTTTTTCCGAAAACTTATGAGTGCAGTGTTAAAAATAAATAAAGCATCACCATTATTATTATTATTATTTTGCAGATTTTGACAGAATTTATTTGGATAGGACGTCATCAAATTCTAAAATACACGGTTTTCTCAGCAGTTTCGGAAATTATTTTTTTAATAAAATCAAAGGCACCGAAACAGATAGAATAACCTACTTACTTTCTCATGTTTTATCAGCCACGAAACGTCAAAAAAATTTAGACCATATTGCAATACCTCCCTAGCTTACATCCGAAAAGTAAAAACGACTTTTATGCACAGAAACATGTATCTGAAATAAATATATTAACTAATGCTATTATTTACAAACTATTTCGTTTTTATTAATGATTGACAAAAGTTGTCCTAACCGTAAATAAATATTTCTAGAACTAAAACTAAATAACTTAATTAGTTCACTATTTATAAATTTATAAAACTGGTAATACAGCCTGAATTTCTTATTTTCAATTTCAGGCTGCAGCATGAAATGTAATAAAAAAGAACTTAAACAAGAGATAATTGGACTTGACTTACAAGTACAATTTTCTTTCGCAAATGAAAGCACGGGCAAAGAGATCAGAATCAATAGGGTTTATAGAGTCGAAGGTACATTAAAGTGTTTAACTTGAATCTAGTGTAATTTGAAATAGGGAGTTATTACGGTCAGTCAAATTGATCAAGTGGCAATTATCCAACAAGTTAACGCCGCTAAGCGCAGTTATAATGAAGAGCCATTTATTAGTTAAAATCAAGAATAGAATTTTTAATAAAGCAGTTACTAAATAAAGATCTGCTCATACTTGAAGAAAAACTCGTGGTATAAGCACATTTTATCCGATGTGTCAAACCACCAGACATAATGTTTACAATATTGAAAAAAATGTGTCGTCTGCAGAAATGTTCACAAAATATAAACAAAGGCTAAAGGTAAAATTATTAAAGACAAAAAAAACGAAATATGAAAACGTGCAACTTTTAAAATACATAAAGTTGAATTATTTTGCCTCCATGACAAAGTAAATAAACACATTAATGACGCAAGAAACGAAGAACACAAATTCATAACATGAATGTAGATAAAGTAAACATTCAAAAACCAAAAAATATGTCATATCAAAAAAAGTTGTGTAACTGTCATACAACATCGAAAGAGGTTATAGACATAGATTAAATGTCACAGATAAACTTGAAATAAGAACATCTGATTGTGATAATGTGAAGAGTCCAAACAATATTCAACTTACTTGTGACATAAAATATATTCAGGACTGATTTCAACCATACAAACGGATCACGATCAGCGGGAAACAAAATGTTTACGTTAAGGGAAGCTAAAAGCAATATGTAAAAATTCTCTCTTGTTGACACTAATCCTGAATAAATTTTATGTAAATACGTGAATTCGACCTTGTTTGCTTTTCACCTTATTACAATAAAATTATCATGTCGTTCTTATATTGTCAAAGAATTTATATTTACAATTTTTTAATAATTTATATATTTATGACTACTTGAAAAATAGTTGACGGTTCGCGGAAACGTACAGTCCTAAACTAGTCTTATTAAAATAGATGGCTCTTTAAATAAATGAATTGGCGGAAACAAGGAATTATTTAAACATCATACATGAACTTGTTTACGAATAGCGGAAATTAAAGATTTATTAATCGAGACATCAGCTATATTTTTCGTGTTTTTCTCTCTAGTTTTGGTGCACATTTTTTTGTTTTGTTATTAGCATTTTTAAATTGTAAATTAGAACAAAATTTGTTCACACTGTTCTTCTTTTTTCCAGTTTTTTCAAATTTTTACATATATTTTTTTAAATAATCTTGTAACCATTTTCTTAATGTTTTCTTATTTTTTCTTCTCGTTCCTACAATTATTGATACTAAAAATCTTTTCACCTATGGCACTAGTAATAGCTGCAATTTTTATTATTAATTATTCTAGTTTTATGTTCATTCACTGACAACTTTATTCTAAAATAAAGTTTTATCTATATGCAGTAGTATTTATCTACCTACAATTACTAAAAGTATTAATAATGGATCAATATTATACATAATGAAGCCATTTCCTAATACAACAGTTAATCGAATAAGATTAGAATCATAATGATACTCTGATAACATCATTATTAAAAATATATCACCTACAACACACGCAGTTTATCGGTTCTTTGAATTTTTTTATATCAGTTTTTATTTATTTTAGTTATATACCTGTTATATTCTGAAAATGAACTCGAAAAATTTCAGTTTTATTATACACTTAACAGTAGTGCAAGCGCCTCCATGAAATTTCATTAAATTTCTGTTGCAAATTATTAGTGGTATTAATGTGATAATTTAATGTCAATATAATAGGAAACTCGATCATAATGCATATGTTAGATCATAATGAGTAATGACTGAACAAAGTTTGTGCTATAGTTTTTACTGCTCGACCGTAAGCGAATCGAGTTCGTTTGTCGATTTTTACGTTTTCTCGACCTTTCGTGACACTTACAGTATGAAAAAATGGGTCTCCCGTTTCCGCCTGTCTGTCTGTCCATCTGTCCGACTGTCCGTTCCTCTGTCTATCCGTCTGTCCGTCTGTTCAAAAGCAATAGGGCCGATTTTTGTCAAATTTTGTATTCATATTAGGAATATCATGTAGATGGTAAAACGCTAACCAATTTTGCACCTGCAGAACCGAATACTTTGAAATCTTATCTTGTAGATGTTTATGATGCTTATTCCCTCCAAAAAATTTATGACGTCAGCTCACAATTTTTACCGAATAAATCTTATCTAAAATTTACAAAATATGATGACTCTGTGCTTGTAATTTATCATTGCACTCATATTTTTTGAATGAATGCGTGAATTTATCTTATTGATTTAATGAGGACCTACAAAATCGAATGCTTTGAAATCTTGGAGCTGTTATAAAGTTATAAGCATAGTAAATTTTTGATCAAAATTATTTGTTCGTCCCCCTAAAAAATTGATGGCGTCATCTCCACATTTTGCTGAACAAATCCTATGTTAAATGTGCAAAGTATAATGAGTCTATACTTGTGATTTATCTCTGCATTAATATTTTTTAGATTTGCTTATACTTACAAGGTGTCTTAAAAAAATTAATGATTGAGTCAATTTATTTTATTGTTTAAATAAAGAATTGCAAAACTGAATACTTTTAAATCTAGTAGACGTTTCGAAGTTATTGTAAGTATGTTAACTTTTTAATCATAATGTATCTGTTTATCAACCCCAACAAATTGATTACGTCATCTCAAAATTTGGGCGAATAAATACTATCTAAAATCTACAAAATATGAACAATCTATACTTGTAATTTATCATTGCATCCATATTTTTTAGATTTGCTTATACCGGGTGACTCTAAAAAATTAATTAATCAGTCAATTTATTTTATTGAATAAATCAAGAATTGCAAAACTAAATGCTGTGAAATCTTATGGACGTTTAAAAATCATTGAAAACATGGTAAATTGTTAATCAAAATACTTCTGTTTATTCCCCCCAAAAAATTGATGACGTTATCTCAAAATTTTGTCGAATAAATTCTACCCAAAATATACAAAATATGATGAGTTTTTACCTGTAATTCATCATTCAATTCATATTTTTATTGATCAAATTAAGAACGAGTAACCCCATTTTACCAAAAATGTGAAAATACAAACGTCTTTATTTAATAAGAATTACAATAATGATATTAAGAACATTTTGTCGATTGTAGCTTACTACTTAATAGTTTTGATCCACGGTTTTGAGGGGACGAACTCATTCAAATCAAACTAATTTCTACGTGACATTCTTCCGATGTATAAATATAAACACTTTCAGGTTGTTTTTCTTATCGAGGCTAACCTAAGGACGTACAGTAATCGAGTCCCTCGGGCAATTTGGTACGTTCATATTTTCTTGATATTTCATAACCTCTAGACAAGGCCGTAGCTAGGGGGGGCTAGGGGATGCTGAGCTTCCCTTAGATCTAGACAAGTTATAGTTAACCAAATGTGAATTACAACATCGAAAATCAAGGTAAAATGTAGTGTTTTACTCAATAAGCCGAAGTCAGAGCAATAAAAAGTCTATACCGTCGGGCTTCATTACCACAGATCAGGTTATAAACAAAATATAGTTTTATAAAACTCCGTCAGTAATTGCTTATTATTATAAAAGCGTAGCAGCTGTCGACCGTTATGCACCTTGTCATTTGAGTGTCGTAAAATTGAAATAACACTATGGGATTACGAAAAAATGTAAAATATGAACATTATAGGTATAGAGCGATTTTTCATATATAGGTAAAATTTGCAGTTCGCCTTCCTAACATCAGATTAAGTGGACAAGGTCTTATTAATATATTGTTACGAAAGAAACCCATACACCAACCCGGTACGACGCCTGTGGACCGTCGAGAGCTTTCTAGTATGCACGGAAATGACGGGTGACTCATCGTTGTTGACGGCGGGTGGAGAAGAGGTTGGAAGCGGATGTCTCGACGGGTCTTCGAGAAGCAGTGATGGAGATCTTCGAAAAAGACCGCGCCGCTATTTAAATGGGAACACCATCGGGAGCAGCGGCGAGTCCAACGAGTGTCGAGAAAACACAGTGACGTTGCACCGGAATTATTTTGTACATAATCGCTGTAATAGTTATTCGTGTAAACTCGTAACAATATATACAAAAACACATAGTTTTAAACTTAACGGGTGTTTAATAAAAATGAAAAATTCATGGGATCTTCAGACACAAATGCTTTCCATTTTTTCCTCTAGAAACACCTTAAATCTGTAGTTTATATAACGCCTATAATAGTTATTTATCTTATTAGTAGGATAGAGTCATTATTACAGCACTACGAGTGTGAAGAGTCATCTGTAATCACACGAGTTGCTGTAATATGCTCTAGTCCACGTATGAAATACAAAACTTTATCTATAACTGCCCAAAAATGAAAAAGAAAAAAGCCAATTATAGTTATTTATTATACAAGACGATAAACAAATTCTTTATCTACCAGTGAAAAGTGTTAATTCACGAGTGGCGATAGCCACGAGTGGTTTATTTTTCACGAGTTGTCAGGAGTGCGTCCACCCAATTTTTCGTATGTGTAAGAATCATCCTACATATGTATAAAACAAAGTGATTTAAGAAATTCTAGAAAAAGCTATGCATATAATACTTACAGAGATGATTATTAAATAAAAAGGCTTTTGTTGCTCCTATGTTATCAATGTTGCCGATATACTAGTCTGCTATATTACCTTACAAAGAAGTATTCAAGCACCAAACTTTAAGACCTACATGGTATTTTTAAAACTCGTTAGCCTGATGTATGTTCGTTCAGACAGAACCATAACAGTTTCTCATAATTTGCTTTTATTTGCTAATGCTTAATGGTGGTCACGCAATTTGAGGCCATAAAGATGTCATATATATAAATGTTTTATATTTCTAAAGCACTAACCTTGTTACTATTTAATAACCACCTTCTTTTGCATAGTTGCATACCTATGTAAATGTTGCAATTAAAAATTTTAACGTTAATGAAACATAAGAGAAATGTACTGTACTGATGAGACCTAAAGAGGTCGAAACTACAGTATACAGATTTTCATTGCGTTGTCTAAAAGTTAATAGGTAAAAATTTTAACTCTAACATTCAAACTTGTAACAGTTTTTATATAACTCGGTAAAATCCAGATGAACTTTTTCATTTTGTGTGGTTGTTAATAACGTGTAAATAAATGTTTTTCCTTGTTTTACCATGGTCAACAATTGAGTTGTTTATTGTTATTCCACCAAACAAATATTGTTCTTAATCTATTTTCCATCTAAAGGATAACAAAGGGTTTCACCTCATATAATTTTCATATGAAATAGTTTACCGATTGGTAATTATTGGTTGTTATTTTCTAGAGTCACAATGAATGTGACGTAATATTACTGTAAAATGTCACAGGAACAACACACTTTTGGCGGTTCCTTGAAATACATGCTTTGGTTTTTCAGTTTTGTTGGTTTAGCACCGTACCGTATTACCAAAAGGTGTAAAAATAGCGTACCCCTATTAATGTGGACTCTGGTAATGATCACAATTATTCCCCTCGCACACAACCTCTTGACCACAAAATCTATAATAATGTCAGAAAACGGTGCTATGGCGATAATAATCTTGTATGGTGGAACTTATTATGCACGAAGGAGAAAATTTCTTTGTTTTAAGGCTTTCAATAATAAAACAACGGAAGGTTACAACAGAATAATAATTATTGTAATGAATTTTACTAATTTTCATATTCTTCAGGTTGTGGCTTTCATAAATATTTTTATACATTTTGATGAACATTTTTTAATGCATGAAAACAGGTCCAAAGTTTACAAGTTAGATCGAAATTGGTCTTTAATATGTATTTTAACATTTTTGGCAACTTTAGCACTATATGTGATAGCCACATATATATTTAAAAATAAAAGAAAGAAATCTCAAAACAATAGATCCCGTAGTTTATGTAGCATTCTTGTCTGTTACGATTCGTAGTTTATTATTAATGTGGTCACCTACATTTAAAATTTCAAATTTGGCGCTACAACTAGATGGCAGCAGTGAGGAGGAAGCAGTACGGGACACGACGGTAGCGTTGGAAATATTCGGATGATCCTGATATTCGGATTGTACGGAATCGGATGAATGCAATATTCGTAATAATCATCCGGTTCCGAATTCGTACGTGAGTCTCCGCTTTACCGAGTAGTCCGAGTACTCCGAGCCCGGATACCGACTCAGAGTTCGCTTACGGTTACGTTTCTTTAGTACTGAACGCAAAGGGCCATTTCTGGAGTCCCCCAACCCCTAGCGTTGGACCCTTGAGCCGAGGAAAGAAAAATATTCTTAAGTAAAATGTCAAGATTTTTTTTTTCGATAATTTTTTTTATAAATATCGCTCGAGTTAGCGCAGCAAACGAGAAGAATTTTAAACAATTTGATTTTTCATATATTTGAAACTAAAAAAATTAATATTTCCGAACTTTCATGGCCTTAATAACGTACTTATTAATAAAAATATTATCTATCTAAATTTTCATCCCTCGGTAATTCCGTATTCTCTTTCCGATTCCGAACGACAGTTGTCATTGTCCGTGTTCCGTGTACCACTCTCGCGTAACATTTATTCCGAATCCGTTCCTTTCGGGCATATTCGGCTTCACCCGAATATTTCTGTATTCGGAATAAACGAATATTTTAATACGTACTCTCACATCACTACACGACGGTATCTAAACAGAATTTTTTTAATAAACCGCTCGTTCGAAGAGTAAAAATTAGTTTTACTAAAAAACCGACTACAATTTCAGGTGTGGGATGAACGACCTTAACATCGGAGTGACCAATGTCCGATTTGTGTTTGTGAAGTGCTGATTCATGGAATAGTTACACGGATAAATGGTAGAAGAGTCAAGCACGTGGGAAATGTGAGGTTATGTAAACTCATCGCGTTTTCATAAAAGGAGAAGATGGCAAGAACCCTCCAAGAAGTGGAGTTGTGTGACGACGCTATTAAGAATGGTCCTTATGCATCGGTACGTACGCTATACGGCCTGGCCTTTGACGACGGTAGTCGGTTGAACAGAAAGAAGCTGTGTCAATGGACGGGTTTCCCTTTTGAGATCGCATCAGATGACTTCAATGAGAAAGTGGATGAGGTAGTGCAGAATTTTACGATCGCAGAACTTTGTGGAGTCGGCCTTCTACTGGGGTTGAATTGTGCAGGTACTCACCAAGAAGTGGCCGAGAGAATTTGTTCAGTGTTGACTGATTTTGATCTGTTTACACAAGAAAGAGTTGTTCAAGAACAAGAGTGTGAAGACGAGGACGACGAAGATGATCCGGTAGACAGTGATGATGGTCGAGCAGGCGCGGCAGCAGTCCCTACGTTCACCATGTCTTTCAGAGACATCGAAGATTCCGTACGCACTTTTAGTGGTGATGACAATTATGCAATCGAGACTTGGGTCGCAGACTTTGAAGACATCGCTAAACTTATGAAGTGGTCGGAACTGCAACGACTAGTTTTTGCGAAGAAATCATTAACTGGGCTTGCTAAGTTATTTATCCAAAGTCAGAGGAATTTGGGTACATGGAAGGACTTGAAACGCAGGTTATTGAGTGAATTTTCCAAGAAGGTGAGCACTGCTGAACTGCATCGCATGCTGAATAATAGAAAAATGAAAAAAGAAGAATCTCTCCAGGAATACTTGTTGAAGATGCGTGAACTCGCTTCAAAAGGTCAAATTGAAGAGGAGTCAGTAATCGAATATGTCATTCAAGGTATCAACGATGATCCTGAACACAAATTTTTGTTGTATGAAGCTAAAACTTATGTCGACTTAAAGAAAAAAATTGAAGTTTATGAGAAGATTAGAAAGACCCGTACACCTTCGACTCAATCTGTTGGTCAACGTTTCCGAAAGCATAACGAAAACAAAGGAACTTATTCTCCGGGGTCTGTAGGAGCGAAGGGCAGTAGTAAAACCCCTCCAAATCAGAACATAATTAGAAGATGCTATAATTGTAATGGCGTGGGCCATTTCGCCTCAAATTGTCCAATTCCGGTGAGGGAAAAGGGTTCCTGTTACAATTGCGGTTCAAAGGAACATCAGAAGAGGAATTGTCCAGGGAAGAAAAAGGAAGACAACACCACCAATGTGATATCAACCGAGACACAAGATCCCTATATGGTAAACGTTAAGATTAATGTTAAAGATGATTGTCAAACCGAATGTAGCTATAATTTGAATTCATTAATCGATACAGGTAGCCCAATTTCAGTTGTAAAAGTTCGGTATGTCACCGAAAATAATTTCAATGAAGGTCTAAATCCAAATTTAAATTTTGTGGGTGTGAATGGAACGAAGCTTGATATTTTGGGTATTTTTAACACGGAAGTATTTGTTAATGAAATTGTTTTACCCATAAAATTCTATGTAGTTCCTAATAGCACCATGTCCTTTAACGCTATATTAGGTAGAGATTTTCTCAATACCAAGGGTTTCACGTTTACGTTAGGAGATCATTTAAAAATTATTTCAAACGAATTTGAGAAAGTAAATAACTTTGACGAAATTTTACATGTCGATTTTAAGGTAGGTGAAGAAATAAAAAGTAACAAAGAAGTACAGATCAATCCTTGTTTAGATTATGATAAAAAAGTGGAAGTTTTGGAAGTGTATGATAATTTTTATTTATGTAATGACTCGCCAAAGATTGATTGTAATTACGAAATGAACATTTGTGTTAAGAATAATCAACCAATCTCTTTTAGACCACGGCGTTTATCCTTTTCTGAAAAAGAAAAATTACAAAACATGTTAGATGATCTATTAGAACGAGGCATTATTAGACCTAGTAGCTCTGATTACTGTAGTCCAATTGTACTGGTAAGAAAAAAGACAGGTGATTTAAGGCTTTGCGTTGATTATCGCGAATTAAACAAGATTACTATTAAAGACAACTTTCCTACTCCTTTGATAGAAGACAATCTGGATCGACTTCGAAACAAAAGATATTTTACGACCCTTGATCTTAAGGATGGTTTCCATCATGTTCGTGTAGCAGAATCGTCGATTAAATTTACTAGTTTTATCACACCTTTAGGGCAATTTGAATATCTTAGAATGCCTTTTGGGTTAACTAATGCCCCAAGAGTTTTTAACAGATTTATTAATTTAGTTTTCAATAAATTAATTCGAGCAAACAAAATTATTTTGTACTTAGACGACATTCTAATAGCGACCAACAGTTACGAAGAACATTTAGATATTTTGAAAGAAGTATTTGGTGCAGCCTCCCAACACAATTTGCTTTTTCGAATTGATAAATGTGCTTTTCTTATGTTTGAAATTTCGTATTTAGGATATCTAGTAAACAATGATGGCATCAGACCTGATCCGAAAAATGTTGAAGCAATTTTGCAGTATCCAATTCCTACAAATGCTAAGGAAGTTCATAGGTTTGTTGGTATTGCTAGTTATTTTCGAAAATTTATAAATGGGTTTTCCGTCCTTACAAAACCTTTATATGACTTGTTAAAAAAGAATGTTGAGTTTCGGTTTGGTGAAAAAGAACTTGAATCATTTGAACAAGTAAAAAATCAATTAGCTTCTTATCCTCTTTTAGCTGTGTATGATCCGCATACCCAAACAGAGTTGCACTGCGATGCATGCACATCTGGGTTTGGAGCTATTTTACTTCAAAAACAGTCGTCGGGAAAGTTTCATCCTGTTTTTTATTTTAGTCGTAGGACGACCGAAACCGAATCTAAATATCACAGCTTTGAATTGGAATGTTTAGCCGCTATTTATGCTATTAAACGATTTCATATATATCTCTTCGGTATACATTTTACGATTGTCACAGACTGTGATAGTTTTAGGCTTACTCTGAATAAAAAAGATATTAATGTTCGAATTTCTAGGTGGGCACTATTCTTACAAAATTATGACTACGAATTGCAACATCGTCCGGGAACACGGATGATCCATGTTGATGCTTTAAGTCGAGCCAACAATAGTTTAGTACTAAAATACACTGGAACAAAATTTAGCTATTTCTCAAAATTTAGATTCGAGTATTCAAAAGGTTAAGTCTGAACTCGAAATCCGCGAAAGTACAAAATTTGAACTTAGGAATGGACTAGTGTATAGAAAGAGCAAAGGAAAGCTTTTATTTTACGTTCCTTCGTTGATGGAAAGTCAGATCTTAACTATGTGTCATGATAATTTCGGTCACGTTGGCGTGGACAAAACTATGGAGTATCTAAAACGCAGCTATTGGTTTCCTAGTATTAAAGAAAAAGTGAAAAATCATGTTCGAAATTGTTTGAAATGTATCACCTTTTCACCAATTGGTGGCGCTGTGCCGAGTGAGTTACACAATATCCCTAAGGGAAATAAACCCTTTGTCACCATACATATTGACCATTATGGTCCATTAGAAAAAACTTCGACAGGTAAAAGATATATTTTTGAGATCATTGATTGTTTCACTAAATTCGTAAAACTGTATGCAATCAAGAGCACCAAAACTTGTGAAGTAATCAATCAGTTAGAAAATTATTTTAGGCACTATAGTGTACCATTACGTATTGTATCCGATCGGGGATCCTGTTTTACCTCTAATGAGTTCGAAAAGTTTGTTCAAGAACATATGATTCAGCATATTAAAGTCGCGACGGGGTCACCAAAATCAAACGGTCAGATCGAAAAAATCAATCGAGACTTAACACCAATGTTGTCAAAATTGGCTATTTTAACAAACAAGTGGGAGAAAGCTTTGGGAACAGTTGAATTTGCTATTAACAATTCGTTTTGTAGGTCCACTGGTAATTCTCCATCCGTTTTATTGTTCGGTATTAGTCAAAACGATCCTAGCGATCCTTTAAGAAATTTATTGGGCGCTGAAGCTGAAAAAGAAGATGACTTAGCCGAGGTTCGAGAAAAGGCTCAGTCTCAGAATGAAAAGTTACAAGCATACAATAAGCGCACGTATGACCAAAAACACAGACCTCCTAAACCGTACAATGTCGGTGATTATGTGATGATAAAAAACATAGATGTTACACCAGGTATTAATAAAAAACTTTTATCTAGGTATCGTGGTCCCTACGAAATCAAGAAGTCATTAGGCAATGATCGTTATTGGATTACAGACGTTGAAGGCTTCCGAGTAACGCAAATCCCATTTGAGGGAGTATGTTGTCCTGAGAATATGAAGCTTTGGCTTCAATAAGTTACAAAGAGATTAGTTTCATTTGTTCATTATTTCATAATGTTGTGTTTCTAAGTTTTGTTTCCACCTCGTTCTAGTTTTGACGCTAACATGTTCGTCTTTTAAGCCGTCTTTTAAGCGATTGGGTTTTCTATTCATCTCTAATACCCTTATGATTTTTTTTGTGTCCTAATTACTTATGTGATTTATGTACTTTAGATACTGATGTGCGTCTTATCATTGTTATTTAGGCGTTATATTATGTATTGGATTTATGTGACTTATGTTTTTAACATTTTATGTTTCACTAACTTATGATGTTTGTGTGACTGAAGTTTACGCACCTTATGTTTTATGTCACTTATTATGTTATGTACCTTATGTTTTACTTTGTGTATATGATCGGGACGATCATAATGTCAGGATTGGCCGAATTGTGGTCACCTACATTTAAAATTTCAAATTTGGCGCTACAACTAGATGGCAGCAGTGAGGAGGAAGCAGTACGGGACACGACGGTATCTAAACAGAATTTTTTTAATAAACCGCTCGTTCGAAGAGTAAAAATTAGTTTTACTAAAAAACCGACTACATTAACAAATTACAAATTATTAGTCAGTCTAATCAAAACACGTTTCTTTATTTTGAACATGAAATTGGAAAAACTCTACAAAAATCAAAGTACTGCTGGTAAGAAGGTCGACAATTTGGTAACTCTCAGGATTACTTATCATCAATTTTGGTTATTAACACGCCAGTTAAACAACAACCTTTCGTTGCAGATTTTGATTACTCTAAACACTGTCACAGTCTGGACAGTCATAAATACTTACAAAGTTTTTCAACAAACCGAAGACAAAATTTCAGCCACTTTGGGTCTGTCTTCAAACCTTTTAGAAATAACAAGTGTTGATTATGTTTGTTCCTTAACAAAAAACGAAGCTTCAAATGTCCATGGATATTTGTACAAACTTTCAACGTCAAATTTTAATATTTTCATCTTTTTTTATTTTGATATTTTAGGTTGTACTTTTTTCATCCCAGCTTACAAATGAGCAAATTATATTCAGTGCTTGTGGGACTTTTGCAGTCGATGAAACGCTTCTACGTTCGGTAAAAAATCTAATTAAGAGTTTACAAAAAATTGTGTTTTTTTTTTCGATTTTTGGCGTTTGCTGCACGTATTTAATAATTATTACACAATTTGAATCCATAGAAAATTGAACTTAAGAAGAATCTCGCCAATGGATCTGTTTGATCGTTAAATTTTATAAACGCTCGAATTTTTAAAATAACATTCAAAATATTTTCAAAAGTATTCCTAGATCGATATAATAAACTTGCAGTGCAATAAAAATGAACTAATTATTATTATTAGAGATTGGTATTTAATTATAATTACAAACATTTAGAACATTTCTTATTTAAATACCTGAAAAACATAAACCATTGTTGACTCCATTTGGTCTGGGACCTTACTGCATCAATACAAATTGTATTGAGCCAGCAGTTTATTAAAACGACCTTAATATGGACTATCGCATTACTAATAATGATTGCTCTGAGTTAATAATTCTTACAGATGAATTCTAAATTGATTCAGTACAGGAACATTCATCAAGATGAAATAAAAAACTCTAATAAAATAGTCGACCAAAATATTTTCGCTAAATTTTCCAATTTTTCGCAAGTGACTGAACTTTTCAATAATCTCAGTAATTTGGAGGAATCTTCACTTATACAAAAAATATACCCACGCTACACAAACTACATTAAAACTCCACTATTGTATAGCGCTTTTCAGAATAGCACGACTTTTCGCAATATTTGCATTTAACATCAGCCTTTTAAATTGTTTCATGCCATGGTCAGCCTAGACAAATATAAATGCCTACGGAATTTTTCAAAAATCCGAAAACAAGATTTCGAGTGTTTGGATAATTTTATTAACGTACGAATTGTTAATAAAACGGAAAATCATCAAAATAGATCTATTTTAAATATTTTGAGATCTATTTTGGAATTGTTTTGTTTAGTCTACACCACTATATCTCCCAGAAATGAAAGTGAAAATATTTGTGAAACTTTATACAAGTTTCAAGCAACAACAGACAAGCCGGTGTTAGAGGTACTTTTAATGCACGGATTTTTATTTATTTTATTAAGTTTGCTTCTTGCAGGTTTTACATTTGTCTTCTCAACTTCAACATGAAAGGATTCAGTTTACGACAATTCATACAATCACACTGGACGAAAGTCTTCTACATTCTATAAATAAATACACAACTGAGCGATATATTTATAATTTTATCGTTATAATTTTCAGATTTATTGATGCTTAATTGTTGTCATTCAGTTTCAGTCTGTTGCCGTTTAAACAAAATTTTAATTTACTTTAATAATGTTATCAAATAGTCGAACTCATTAAGTTTAAGTATTACAGAAATGATTTTATCGCTCTGTTATTACTACTACACTCATTATTATAAATCAATACCGTTTTACAATGCGGGGATTAAATAAATAAATGCTAATGCCGTAAATATTACATATTTTTCTGTTTGTGTCCGCCGTACTTATATTTCTTCTTCCATTAAAGGATGTCACATTATCATATACTAACTTATTAACACCTCAAACAAGGTTAAAACAAAAACTGTACATCATTTACAGGAATGAATAAAACCTAAAATGTATTTTTTTCGAATTTATCTACGAACTAATCTGTTCGAAATGAGAAATTTTATCTAAAAACAGTTATTCTAAAAATACAGTTAAGAATATGTAAGTACACTACAAATTTTAGTAACATACTAATTTTAGGTTTCGTGCAATAATTTCGGCACTACCGGAAATAGTTGAAACAGGATATACTTATTACAATAATATTTTCTAATTTAACCCAACATAACGTAACGTTTTCAATTTTCGAGGCCTAACTACTCGGATTAAAGAAATCAACAACATATAAAATCTGTCCCGACGATCTGGCGGTGAAGGATTACATTCTCCACAAATTGCTCAAAAACATCCTCTGACGCATTAGTTTAATAGTAATCACTTCAGACTGCAGCCAAAATTTATTTTCAAATTTCATTTCAAATTTACGCATCATAACTGCATTTTTTAACCTCTATATGTTTTTACAGATTTAGATTTCTTAAAGAAGATATATGATAATGCAGCGAAATCGTAAGAAAAAATTGGTCGAAGGTTGTTTCGGCAGAACTTCCATCACCTCTGAAGTACAATGAAACATACCCAATATTCTCGAAAAAATATAAAATTTGATTTTGCGAATCTTAATTTTTATGAGAACACCTTAAGTTGAAATAAATTTAAGTATATATTGTTAAAGTAAGTTTCAAATGAGTTTTAACTTTGCAGTTTAATACCAATAATAACAGTTAGTGTTCCCAAATTTTTACAAAAAGTTCATAGGTATATATTTGTTGAGGCGCTCCTCCATCTAATTAGGTTGGTCTTTCGATGGCTATTTCAAGACGTCGTATTAAACAGATTTTATCACATGAAATCATAAATACACATTCAGTGTAATTCTTACAACATCTGTGGAATAGCTAGATGAGGAAGAGCCACAGCATGGACTTTTCCAATAGGACAATGCAGACTGCTCACACAGCAAATTAAATCCTAATTTTTTTTTTTAATAATTAGTATAAATTTATGGCCTTCGAGACTTCCAAACTTAACAAGTCCCGAGTTTTTCCTTTTTTCGCACCTGAATAATAATAATGTATACAAAAATCGACCACAGAACTTGCATGAATTGGAAATGCTAATGCTTGATAATTGGTAATTGTTGTACCTAAAATGCTCATCCGAATTTCTAAAAATATTACATTAGGGGTTCGCTTATGTCAACAACATTGGCAGCACCTTTTGCAGAAAAAAGTTTCGCCTTTGACAATTTCGTTTCATTTCTCTTACGTTCCAAAGATAATAATTGGCATATTAAAGTTTTCATTTTAATACTATCAACTTGTATAATAAATGACTACTTTATTATAAGACAAGCGGTTTTTCATTCAGGGCCAACTTTCACTAATTTTTTTTTCGATCTCTCGTAAATACTAAACCCAAAGGTTTAATGACTTAAATTCACTTAAGTCAGTAGATTTTAATAAACATGCCCTCGTCACTTCATGAGAATAACGATCACACGATTGGTAATGATAATAATGATCATGAACTGGCAAACAGATTTAAAATCCTTGTCCTAGGCTCATTAAATCATCAGTTTCAGATTTCCGAAATACAAACTCATTTGAGTATCTCAACAAAAATTACGTTTTTGGGATAAAAGTAACGAAGAAAAGTTTCTTCAACACTGAAACACATTGCCTCCCAAAAATTTGGTGACAACTTTGAAATTTCCTACGATAATCTTGTTGTTCGAACAGTGGCTTTGACATATATATGTAATAAACAACTGTGTCTTCTCATCCGAACACTCGTCTATATTTAACTAGGTAGCAATGCAATGTACTGTGTCAGTTTTTTCAGCACCTCACAAAATTCACGTAAATACAGGGTGTTTGCGAAATGCACCGACAAAAAAACTGGAGGGGTTCCCTAGAGCATAAGGTATGAAAAACACTCCTATTGTATTATCAAAAGTTGCAAAGTAAATTTACCCTTTATCCAAGCTTTATTCGCGCCACTGAAAGAGGTGCTATCAGATTCACATAGCAACCAAAAACTGACAACGAAAGATGAAGTTTGAAAAATCTAAAGTAAAAAGTCAAAACTATTTTTTCAGAAACAATCAATTTGAAACAATTTTAACTGGATGTTTAAACATTTTGGAGTAAAGAATTATTTTAAATATCATTTTTATTAAATTTTCCTTGCGTCGAGGTTCTATTAGAACGAGGCCCGGCGAACCACTGTCCAGGGTCGCGGGTCTTCTTTCGCGTTTTTCCCGTTCCGCTGTGGATTTTTCAGTTCTTATAAGAACGCGGTTCTGGACAGTGGTCCGCCGATCTTGGTTCCATTGAAATTGCGACGTGATAGGTAATCGTCTGCGTATTCTTTTCAGGATGTTGTCATTTTCTCTAGTTATGTACAGACTTATTAATGAATGAGCATAGTTAACAAAAAGAAACTAGTAATAAGAATAAGACTTTTCAACGACGATAACCAACTAAACTTTACTAATCAAACTAAAATAAAGAATAAAATTAACACAACGGCCTCTATTTTGCACACATGCTTCTGCTCGCCGAATTAACGACTGCTGCGTTCTTCTAAACATATCTGGATTATTTCTGATCTGGGCAGCAACATTTTGAATGCGATTTGTCAACTGCATTTACCGCCTCAAATATTCCATGGAATAAAGTTAGTTGTCCTGAGTTTAAAAATTGTATGCATAAATATACAGGACGGCATTTACCCTCAGAGCACTCTGAGAAAAAATTATTTACCAAAAGATTACGATATGGTGAGCGCTAGAATTTTTATTTAAAAACTTTTTAACATAAATTTTATAATTTACAGGTAATTAAACAAATTAGAAATTCTATTGGCAATAATAATATTGGGATTACCATCGATGAGACGACGGACAGATTAGAAGATACATAGCCCATTTAGTAATTGGAAAGTTATCTTCTGAAGAAGCTGGCCGTTCATTTCTATTAGCTTTGAAGCAGCTTGACAAACCTAATAGCAACACAATCTCGAGATTTATAAACGAATCATTGGGTGTGCTATTGATAATTTTAAGCATTGAAATTATTATAATTTATTTAATTGTTAATTTGTAGCTTTATTGTGGCCAAAAGGAACTGAACACAAAAAAGTTAAATGGTTTGTATCAGATGGTGTTTAGTTTAGTTTAGTTTAGTTTAGTTTAGTTTATTGCCAAAAACAGTTTACACCATACAGACAATCTTAGAAATTTGAAAAACACAACATCTAACAAACGTCCAACTGAAAATAACTAACTATCTACATACATAACGTACAAATATCTAGAAAAAATATTTAACTAAAAATACACATTCTTATTACTTAACCTACCTACCTTAATACATAAGCTCCCGTTTAAACCTATTTAATGAAATATTAAAGATGTCGATGGTAGATGGTAAAGAATTTAAAGCCCGTGCCACTCTAGTAAAAGGACTGTGAATTCCGTAGTTACTCCTGTGTGAGTCAATTTCGAATAGTATAGGATCCCGGATAAGATGATTAGGTACCCTTATTCGAAACGAACTTAATATTTCAGGAGAATGAATTGAATTATTAAATATTTTGTAGCCGAAGACAACGATGGCATTTTTCCATCGTGACTCCAATGATTTTAGACCCACTAACTCGAGCCGTTCTTCATAGGTGTACAAATTTTTGTTTATGTTGAGTTTAAAAAGTAAAAAATTGACAAACTTCCCTTGCACTCTCTCTAGCCGTATATTTGAACACGAATAGTAAGGATTCCACACAAGACTGCAATATTCGAGTGACGATTTCACAAATGCACAGTACAACTTAATTACGACCGGTATATTTTTAAAATCTTTGCATTGACGTTTAACAAATCCACACATTCTCATAGCTTTATTGAGAATTCTTTCTATGTGGTACTCGAACGTATAAGACTTGTCAAACACTACACCAGGATCCTTTACCGTTTCAACTCTCAATATCTCGTTATCACATAAACAGTATCGGGCGCTTATCGGACTCTTGCATTTATGGAACGTAATAATTTTACATTTATCATAATTAATCAGTAAGTTGTTCATATCACACCAATTTGAAAACGAATCTAAGTCAGATTGAATTTTAAGAACATCTAGCTCCGAGCGAACTTCCATGTAGAGTTTCAGATCGTCGGCAAAGAGTAAGAATTGGCAATACTTAAAAATGTGAGTTATGTCATTAACAAAAAGAAGAAAAAGAATAGGGCCCAAGTGGCTACCTTGAGGAACACCGGATGTTGCTTTTATTTCATGAGAGAACAGTCCACTGATACGAACGGTCTGCGTTCTGCCATTTAAGTAAGAGGAAAGACATGAAAGTAAATTACCTACAATACCATAATGCTTAAGTTTGATTAACAAAAGATTTGTATCAACGCGATCGAAGGCCTTACTAAAATCCGTATAAATGGAGTCCACCTGGTAACCTCTTTCTAATGAGTTTGAGATATAATTACTATAAATTGAGAGATTTGTCAGTGTACTGCGCTTAGGCATAAAACCATGTTGTTTAATAGAAAGGATATTATAATAAGTATCGAGAAGTTTATCAGCTATAATGGATTCAAGAACCTTACATAATGATGAAATAATACAAACTGGACGATAATTTTTAACATCTGCTTTTGATCCCGATTTGTGAATTGGTATGATAAACGATGACTTCCAACGGACTGGGCACAAACCCGACCTTAATGATTGCTTAAAAAGGATTGTTATAGGTAGAGTAAGAGATGGGCTACACATTTTCAAAAAGTAAGCTGGTATTCCATCAGGTCCCGGATTGAAATTATTTTTTAAAGATACAAGTTTTTGGAAAACAGCATCAAAATTTATTTCAAGATTGTTAATGGCTTGGAGAATTTCAGAATAATTCGTTGTCGAATTACGGGTATTATCACTTGGTGTTTGGAAATGTTGTACATAAACCTCCTCAAAAAAATCGGCAAACAAGTTACAGATTTGATGGATCATTAGAGCTTATATTATTGTAGGTTACAAAATTAGGAACAGAAACTGAGTTATTAACTGATTTAACAAATTTCCAAAAATTATTACTGTTGACGTTAATGTTTTCTTCCGTTGTTGATATTAATGTTGCATAGTCACCTTTAATGTATTTTTTTACAAGAGAACGAAGATGTTTGAACTTGGTAAAGTGTTCTGCGTTATGCGTGTGTCTAAATTTGGCAAACATTTTATTTTTCTTCTTCACGAGCATTTTTGTAGCTTTAGAAAACCAGGTTGGAAAGTTGTTATTTTTTATCATAGATTTATTTACTAATAAAAGTAGAGCAAGCGTTGGTTAACGCATCATAAAAATTATTAAAATTTGTTTCGACATCCGTTGTACTTAGAAGGGCGTTCCAGTCTACGGAACCAAAATAATCATTAATAGAATCGTAAGGTGCATTTTTAAAATTAAATTTATATAATGGCGGAGATTCGATTTCGCAAAGATCTGAAGGGATAATTAATTTTGCATTACAAGGGGGATGATGTCGATCCATGTCAGGAACAATACTATAACTATCCCTTTGGACACTGAAGTTTACAGAATTTGAGAGAGCTAGATCCAACGTATTGTTATTATGGTTTAGGATGTAATTTACTTGATATAATTCGAGATAATTAAAAGAGTCTACTACAATGTTATACAGTTCAGAATTATTATATATAGGTCTTAACGCAGGTGAATTAGTATTGTCATGAACCCATTCTATATTTGGCATATTATAATCACCTAGAATACACACAATAGAATTAGGAAATCTATCTCTTACACTATCAAGGGAAGAAATATGGTCAAGATAAACGTTTACATCGGATGCTGGTGGAATGTAAACTCTTCCAAAAATAATTTGATTATTTCCTACAGACATGGAGATAAATATTTCCTCACATCTTGAATTGTCCATCTTGATGTTGAGTGATGGATATCTTGAATGAACTGCGATGAGTACTCCTCCTCCTCGAGCTTTATTACTAGTACGTGAGTCCCTATCATGACGATATACATTATAGTTTGACCCAAAAATTTCGGAACTTTTAATATCAGCACTAAGACCCGTCTCACTCAACACTATCACATCATAATTAAGATTAATAGTCTCGTGGTAAAAATCAATTACTTTGGTTCTAAGACCCCTTACGTTTTTGTAAAAAATTTGTAGAGTTACTTGTCCTTTCGGATGTTTTTTGATACGTCAACAATTTTCGGTACTTTGTTTATAAACCTAATTGTTTTGCCAGTATCTCCGCTTTCCTGAATCGCACTCAGTTTTTCTCGCAATTTCTTGAGGTAATCCCGCTGCATTGGTGTTGAATCGCTCTAAATGTTGACTCCATCTGTTAACTTTTTTTTATTACGAAGAACTAGCATTACATCTAAATTACACTTAAGTTCAAGTTTAATCGGTCTATTTTTAGAATTGGAAAATTTCCCTAATCGTACACATTTCACAGAAGAAGTTTCAATGTCGGTAGATATTTGCGATAAATAATTTTTAACAATCTCAAAATCGTCCTGAGATTACTCTTGCGATGTTGTTTTATTAGATTCCTTGATGTTGAAAAAAATAACATTATTCTCTCTACGTTGCCTATCCAAAATCTCCGTGACGATCGAATTATAAACGAGACCTTCGTTATTACTATCATTAGTAGAAATTTTTTCCGCCTTATCAGAAACATGCGATTTCAGATTAATAATTCAGAACAGGTGTCACAGTAAAAATTGATTCTCCGATCTTTGAGTTTAACACATTGTAATTCAGTTGCTGATAATCCACTGCATGTAGAGTGTAAAAAACACTTACACAAATCACACTGCACTTCTTTACCTGATACAAACTTCTTTCACTTTGCACAATTAATAGGCATTGTGATGTTTAGCATAAATATATAAGTGAAACGCTCAACGATGTTGCTGCACTCATGAACAGCTCAATATGCAGCAATGATACAACAAAACAGTTAATACAGTCAACAATAATGTTTCATACATGATCAAAACTAGTACTAATTTGAAGGTGTTTTATGAAAATATAACACACTTAACATGTATGGCACATGGGTTACATTTAGTGTTTGAAACAATTAGACTGAATTACCAAGATGTCAATGGAATAATTAGCAATGTTAAGAAAATCTTTTTAAAAGCACTAATAAAAATAGAGTTTTATAAAAACATTTTACCAAATACACCTGTCCCACCTGAACCTGTATTAACCAGGTGGGGCACTTGGATTCAAGCAGCATTGTTTTATGCAGAACACTTTGATGTTTTAAAACAAGTCAGTAAATATATAATGGTTTTTTTTACTATCATTCTGATATTGAATATTTTTAGGTTGCAATGTCATTTGAAGCCACAGATGCACAAAGCATTAAAAAAGCTCAAGAATTCCTGAATAAAACAAACGTTAAAAATGAACTCTTGTTCATTAAAACTCACTTTAAAATTATTACTGATGCAATAGAACAATTAGAAACTATAGGTTTAAAATTAAACCAAAGTATGAAAATTGTGGAAAAAGTGGAGGAAATGGCGTTCCAAAAATTATGTTCTCTATTAAAAAAGAATCCAGGATACGATTTTGTATGGTCAGTAAATAACGTAATTTGCGGTAATGGAAATACTACCAACAATACATACATAAATGAAAACGTAGATTGTTCAATATTTAATTTTGCACCCATCACTTTTTGTGATGTGAAACGCACGTTTTCAAAACTTTAAAGTGTGTTAAGCGATCAAAGGTGTACATCGAAAATTTAGAGAAATATATAGTTTGCTTGAGTAACTCATTTTAAATACCTGATTTTATTTTTTGTTAAATGCGACTTGCTTTAATTTGATCGCCATTTTTTTGCGATAACTTAGAATTAGTGGACGTAACTATAGATCGTTTGTTTATTTAATCATTGTTTTGTTTGTTACAAAAAATATTTGTTTCTATAATGTTTTGTTTAATGTTTTTTTTTTTAATATATATTTTTTTTATGTATGCTTTTTCGTTGAGGAAATATTTTTTCCTTCAGGTTTTTAACCTAAACTAAGATTTTTATAACCTAATTCGTCAATTTTGGGACCTAAAAATGTCCCCTTTTATTCATTTTTTAACGACCTAAAATCCGAAGCCTAGCGATAAGTTTTAATCAAACAATAATGTCTTGATCATTGCCTACCTTGGTTTAGTACATGAATTTTTATTATGTGATGATATGAATGTTTTTTTGTCTTTTGGCTATATCTTGTCATTTGATCTTGTGCACGAATGAACCATTTCATTCCATTTCAGTGCATTTCATTTCAGTAAACACTAAGTGATAAATATCATAATTACTTATTATTTGAAGGCTGTAATTGTCATTATGCAAGAACATGTCAGCTAAACAACACGCATCTGACGGTTCTATCAAATATATTTTTTTTCATTTTCAGTATTTTTGGGCTAACACCCTACAAAATTAAATCCAGGTGTAAGAAAAGCTTTTTAGATCTATTATGGAATATACTGTTGTTGATCACTGTATTAATTGGTACTTATTACGTAAAATTTACCTCAAATCTTCGACCAGTTGTCGTTATGGTTAAAATATTTAAAGTAGCTTTTTGTATTTGCGGGGCAAAATGTGTCATTTTTAATGTTCCCATTACTTAAACGCACAAGCGTAAGTTTGTAATGTTTTAAAATATTTAATTCTTTTGAAAATTTATAGACCATCGAATATATTAACGGAATTCTGGAATATGACGAACATTGCAAAAGTTTTGTCAAAAATTGCAGACTTAGTGGGAAGTGTGTTGTCACTTACCAGAATATATTTATTTGTCTCATGGATGTAACTTTACTAATCGTATCTGCAACTCATGCTACTTTGGATGATAAAATCGTATATACTATCTTGGGTTTTTACTCATTTTATTTATTAACGCACTTGACGTCTCGTTTTTATTAAAATATATGATTTTTGTATCAATTATAAAGAAACGTTTATCACTTTTAACACATAAAATACAAAATTTGTGTAAGGTTCAATCGTGCTCTGAAAAATTTAAAAGTAGACCTTACGAACAAAACGATGGTTTGGAAAATTTTAGAACAACTTACCACAAACTATGGCTCTTGCATCAAAAATTAAATGCAATTTTTTATATGCAAATTCTTCTTTATGTTATTAATGCAACGATTTGGATAATTGTAATAACACATGAAGCGATAAGAGCGGAAATAACAGCATTTCACTTATTTTAATTCTATTACGATATATTTTGGACTTGTTTTGTTTAGTCTACACTGCTACATCTACTAGAAGTGAAAGTGAAAATATTTGTGAAGGCTTATACAAGCTTCAAGCAACAACAGACGAACCGGTTTTAAAAGTACTTTTAATGTAGGTACGGATTTTTATTTATTTCATTATCTTTGTTTCTTCTAGATTTTACAAGTAAGTTCTCAGGTTCAACAAGAAAAGATTCAGTTTACGGCATTTAATATATTCACACTGGACGAGAATCTTCTACATTCTGTAAATACATGTAGAACTGGGCGATATTTTTCATAAAGTTACCGTTCTGTTTTTCAGATTTTTGCTGTTGTTTGCTCATACTTAATTATTATCATTTAGTCCGAGTCTATTAACATTTAAGCAAAATTTTCAGGCACTTTAATATTTTAATATTAATTAGTTATTATTATCTAATGAAACCATTGAAATAATTTTATCATCTATTAATTATTATCTCATACTAAATGTACTCATCATAAATGTTATCACAAAGGATAATAAATAAGACTCAATAAATATTAATATCGTATCATTTCTTTAATTTTTAATATTTCGTGTATCGACAAGAACTGAAGCTATAAAAACTTGCAGGGACTGTACAACTTCCAATCAAAACATAACACCTTTAAGATCAAACTAAATTTTAGAAATGATAAAGTTTTATCTATAATACAGTTTTTAGACTGTGCAGTTTTCCAAGCAACTCCCAGACGAAAATATTAAGTTTACTGCGTTTGCTTTGTTTCCACTTGATGAAACACTTCCACGTTTGGAAGAAAGTTCGTAATTTGAATTGGAAAAATCGAGACTTTGTTTCAGATTTTGTAAGTTTGTTATAACTACTTATTCATCAGCATTCAGTTTGAATCAATCGAGTTGTAAAATTTATTCAGTTTGTTTTGTTATTATTTGAATATAGCAGGTTCAGTTTATTTATCGCGTTCTTAAAAAAATTAGTCGAGTTTGTTTTGTGATAACCTCTATAAAGTAAAAACCGTAAATAACACCCCCGCAACCCCTACGCCGTGGAGGCGAAAATCTCAGGAGACGCCCAGGGGCGGATCTAGATTCTTAGAAACCGAATGCTATTATTTATTTGGAACCCCTTTTTTCTTGTTATAAGTAGGAGCTGGTTAGCACATTTAATTTGCATATTTTCAATACTTTAATACATATGTATATATTGAAAAAAGAATAAAATAGAAGACTGAGTTGTAAAAAAAAAACTTAGAATAAACAGTCAACGATTTCTTTGGGATACGAATTTTTATATGTGATAATACACATCTGTTTATCTTTTGGCGATATCTTACCAATAGATCTATGTGCATTAATAAACTATTCGATTCCATTTCATTTCAATGAAAACAAGTGATAAATATCATAATCATAATTAGCAGATCTGAATTGTCATTATATAAGAACATGCCATCTAAACAACACGCATTTGACGGTTGTGTCAAATATGTTTTTTTCATTTTCAGCATATTTGGACTAGCACCCTACAAAATTAAATCTAGGTGTAAAAAAAGCTTTTTATTTCAAATATTCATCATCATATCCAAATTGATATACGTGTCTTTGCAAAAATGGTAATGACATTATCACAAAATTTTGTAAAGAAAAAACTCATTTGAAACATATGCTTAGCACGCTTCCACTTTAACATTGGATATATATCTTTATTTTAACTTATGAAAATAATTTTTGCAATCTCATCGTGACGTACGATGACATCACTGTCACGTGAGTTACTTGAGCAAAGTTCACATTTTTCGGTCCTTTGTATTCAGTTTTGATTTCTGTCTGGTGGCAGCAACATCGGTGCTCCGTTTTAGCTTAAAGCAGATATTTTTCCAAAAATTACCGAAAACGCAGTAAGTACGATTTGAGTTTTAATTTATCGGGACGTGTATTCGACAAATATAAAACTTTTATAAATTATCATCGTTTTTGTGTCCAGTTTTGATTTCGATCTGGTAGCAGGAACATCGGCGCATCCGGAGTTCCGTTTTGGTTTAAAAGTAATGTGTTTTCGCGAATTTCTAATTTATTGTTAATAAACAGTGGTGAAAATGTTTTGTGTTACTGCTGTGAACATGAAGGAAAGTGGATGTTTTTCCAAAAAAGCCCGAAAACGGAGTAAGTACGATTTGAGTTTTAATTTATCAGGGTCCGAGACTCGTATATTCGACAAAATAAAAAAATTAAATTATTGAAATATGATTAAGTATTAATATGTGATAATTAAACCGAAACCCGTTTTCCTACAGAAATGAAGTTATTAAAAACAATTCAAAACGTTTAAACATTGTTAAATTAACCCCAAAAATGTGTAATTTTTCTGCCAAAATTTGAAAAATCATTTTTGCAATCTCATCGTGACGTATGAAGACGTCACTGTCACGTGGGCTACCTGAACAAAGATGGCGTTTTTCAGTCCTTTGTGTTCAGTTTTCATTTCGATCTGATAGACAACTTCGGCGTGTCGTTTTGGAGTACACTTAACGCGCTTTGGCGAATTTCTAATTTATTGTTAATAAATATTAGTGAAAATCTTTTGCGTTAGTGTTGTTCACACAATGGAAAGTGGATATTTTTCCAAAAATGCGCGAAAACGGACTTCGGACGAATTGTATTATAATTTATCGAGGTTCGTGATTTGTATATTTGATAGATATAAAATAATTGTAAATTATCCTTACGCAGTGAACAATATTTAAACATAATTAACATTATTTAATCTGTTTATATATGATAAGTATTAATATATCATAATTAAATCGAAAACTGTTTTCCTACAAACATGAAGCTATTAAAAACAATTCACTTTGTTTAAACATTTTTAAATTAACCCCAAAAATTTTCAATTTCAGTCTTTTGTATTCAGTTTTGATTTCGATCTAATGGCGAAAACTTCGCCGTGTCGTTTTGGCGTAACAGTAACGTATATAAAACTTATATAAATTATCATCGTTTTTGTGTTCAATTTTGATTTCGATCTGGTAGCAGCAACATCGGAGCATTTGGAGTTCCGTTTTAGCTTAAAAGTAACGTGTTTTAACGAATTTCTAATTTATTCTTAATAAATATTACTGAAAATGTTTTGAGTTAGTGCTGTGAACACAGGGATATTTTCCAAAAATGTCTGATTTTTCTTTTAATTTATGTTAAAATATGCATCAAATCACGGCATTGAGCATTGATAATGTACAGCATTAGAATATCCAAAGTACTCCATTCATATTTCACAAAATACCGTGTCCGTTATTTAGTTATTTAGTTATTAAAAGCAATTCAGTTTGTTTAAACATTGTTGAATTAATTGACCACTTCGTAATTTTATTCCGAAATATAAAATTTTATTCTTCTTAAATATTTTTCGTCTCTAGTTCGTAAAAAATCATGTTTGTTAATTTTAAGAAGTCTCTATCTGTTAATGTATGATCAGGCACCAAATAGATCCGCTTTGTCACATCAGTAGGATTGAGATAGATGATCAAACAATTTAACCAGATCAGAAGAGGAATTTTTCATATGATATAAAAGAACAAGAGATTGAAAAGTAATTAATAATAACTATTCATTTAAACGAACTTCAAATCTTACCTACTTATGTAAGTTTTGCAACATTTCTCACACAAGGACTTTATATGCACCGTGGTTGCACTGTTTTGTTTAAGGATGTTTAGTTCTTGACTAAAGTTGATTGACGATGATCCAGGATGGTTTTTTGCAGTTTTTTTTGTTAACTTTAAATCGAGTTTAATAATTAATTAAATATTTTTCTCGACATTTTCGCAATAAACGTTGATGTATAGAAAACTTAGCTTGGTTTACTTTTATTTAAAAAAGAAAAGTCCAAATAATTTCACTTCTTAGCTTTACGTCTAAAATTATCTATAGTTGCATGTTGGCGTGGACTTAAATGATATATTTTTTGTTTATTACACTATTTATTTAATAACTGATATAATACCCGATGGAACACATTAAATAACTAAATATAAACCCATTTTTATTGTATTAAACCCTTTTTTATATCTACACCAAAACGTTCAATGCTTCAAACCAATATCCATTTAATGTAATTTATTTTCGGACTAATATATTTTTTTTACATATGTACCCTAGTTAAGCTCATTATATTTTTACAGCTGTCAATATTGAAAATGTGGCTCATTAGTTTTATTACTGCCGAAACTTTTCTGTGAAAGCAATAGAGATTAAGCAAACAATAGACAATTTACAAGTTTATCAATCATTAATATAAAAATAGACGATCACCACACATATCCTAATTTTCGATTTTTTGAATGTGGGGTGAAATGTCACAGAAAATACACGCATTCGACGCTTCCTCCATCAAATGTACTTTTTCCCTTTTCAGTTTCTTTGGTTTAGCACCTTATCATATCGATTCAAAATGTAAAAATAGTATACCAAGACTAATATGGACTTCAACATTGTTCGTAAGTTTACCAGTGGCTTACTACTTTTTAGGAATCAATTCTTCACTTCTGGCTGACAAAACTGTGGTCATGGAGATAATATTCAATGGAGGATCCTACGTTCACGTGGTTGGAAATGTAGTGATTTTACTTTTAGCTCTATTGAAACAAAAATCTGTAATAAAGTAATCTTCAACTATTTTCAGTTAATAATAAAATTTTAGGTTATTGTATTCAT
Source organism: Zophobas atratus (assembly GCA_022388445.1). Classification (NCBI taxonomy): domain Eukaryota; kingdom Metazoa; phylum Arthropoda; class Insecta; order Coleoptera; family Tenebrionidae; genus Zophobas; species Zophobas atratus. The sequence continues at coordinate 30,258,350 of CM039449.1, read as the reverse complement.
AAACAATTTTCTGGCCCTAGATGAATACTTATTACGAAAAGAAGACAGTTCTAAAATTTATGCAATGGATCGAAATGCAAGCATCGTCTGTGTTTTAGCAATGCTGGCGACTGTGTCCACGTTCGCCATTTTCGTATATTTGAACATCCTCGAAGGAGCCCTAAAAATTAATTATATCATGTACATAGCAGTTAATGTATCTCTCACAATCCGCGCTTTAATGGTAGCAAAATATACTTTATTCGTTCGTTTACTACGAACGCGATTCTTCATAATTAATTCCAAATTAGAAGAAGTCTATCAAAAACACAACTCTCTTGTTCAAAGAGTACATTCCCCTCGTAAAACTACCGAAAATTTAGAAACCCTACGAACGGCATACCACAAACTCTGGTTGTTAATCACAGATTTGAATGACGCCTTTTCCTTACAATTTCTCATTTGCATCACCCACAGTACAATCTGGACCATCATATATGGA
>CM039449.1:30200619-30257769 GCA_022388445.1 Zophobas atratus | reverse complement strand
TCCCAGCCATTTCGGAATTTTCCTACCGAACAAACAAGCTACAGCAAATTCGCTGATTTTTTTTTTTTAATATACGCCCCACATTGTTCTTTTTCCCATTACCACCTATCTGGGACAATAGCAGTTCCTGAAATAAGAAAAGAAGAAAATATTTTTATGTGTATATATCGAGTGACTCTGAAATAAGTTCGGAAAATAAAACCACAAGATCACGAACTAGAGAAAATTTTAAGTAATTTCTTTTATCTAGTCCTAATTCAGGGGAAAAAAATATATCAAGATCTACACCTCATTCAGTGCCATTTGTTTTCATCTAAGCAACACACAGCAAAAATAAAGAAAAAAATTAGGCACAATGGAAACTCAATAAATCATTGCCGCATCATTTACATTTAACAAGATGTTCCGTATTTGTTTCTTGAAACTGGAGCAACAATTTAATTACTTTGAATCCGTGTGACAATTAAAGGATTTTTTTTCCCAATCTATTTGGAAGTCACCGCGTATGTATAACATACAGGCTGCTTCACTATAAGACTTTTCTGCAACCCACTATGTATGTAACGTGTTAAGCGAAATGTGTCATGTTTAGTAGGTTCCTAAAAAGTGTTATAGTATTAGTCATTTTAGCATAAAAAAGGGATCAACCTCGGAATGAGAGACAATAAGCTGAATTTTTGTATACGCCTTAATTTTGGCGTTCTAAAAGTTGTCTCAAAAGTCTCATAAAATCTCGTGTATGCGTCGTAAGTTATTCAAGGTCAAAGGTCAAGAAAAACAGTTTTTTGCAATTATCTCAGTTTCTATTGCTCCAATGATGTTAATAATTGTTATCATAATTGTAGAGCACAAAATTTGGGACAAATTTTATTTGAAATATTTTTTCATGCGCTCAATCGTTTTTGAGATAGAGGACAGTGAGCGCGCAGCGCTCGTCCATACGTAATGCAATCAACCGTGAATATCTGTGAATACTACCTTGAATTTTGAATAATTTGTATTATTAATCAATTAATACATTGTATTTAATAACATTTTACATATTTTCAATATATTCATAGAATAATACTTACCTACTTTGTGTAATTAAAAACTCATTTAATGAAATATTTATTGTATATCTCAATTTATTTATATCTTTAAAATGTGTAAGTTTTTAAATACTTATTTTTCTATCATGATTATAACTGGAAGGTCTGGAAACAAAAATTCAGGGCACCGAAGATGACGATGATGAAACAGAACTTCCCGAACGTCCAGAAGATGACGGTGAAGAAGAAGAAATTGATACTTTTGTTCTTTAAATTATTAAAAATTTATAAATTTTCACTGCAATGCAATTTCAATCGTAAGAAATGTACAGCTGCTGAATAAAGATAAAATTAAAATATATTAACTCGTTTTACTTCCTTAAAATTTACTTTGAAAAAATTAATATAACTTTAAGATATATAATAATCTAACCTAAGATATACTTACAATAAATAAATCATTTAAAGAGTTTTTAATTACACAAAGTAGGTAAGTATCATTAAATAAATGTATTGAAAATATGCAAAATGTTATTAAATGCAATGTATTAACGATAAATAATACAAATTTTTCAAAATTCAAGGTAGTATTCACAGATATTCACGATTGATTGCATTACAGTATGAATAGATGAACGCTGCGCGCCTACTGCCCTCTATCTCAAAAACGATTAAGTGTATCAAAAAATGTTTCAAATAAAATTTGTCCCAAAGTTGTGCTCTACAATTATGATAATAGGTGTTAACATCATTAGAGCAATAGAAACCGAGATAATCGCAAAATAATGTTTTTCTTGACCTTTGACCTTGAATAACTTACGACGCACACACGAGATTTTATGAGACTTTTGAGACAACTTTTAGAACGCTAAAATGAAGGTATATACGAAAATTCAGCTTATTATCTCTCATTCCGAGGTTGATCGCTAATTTGACTGGACTAATTGTATTTTTTTAACTTACAAAGAAGCCTGCTTGTTGTAGTAGGCAGAGATAATCTTCTAATTCCTCAAAATTTGTTTACCTGTGGTCTTGACGGCATATCTTCTATTACTGTTTTCTTTTTGATTTGTCACATTTGATGACGTTTTCATATTGGAAATTTGTTCACTCGTTTCCTTTAGAATTTCTTTTGTTTCGCAGATATTTTTTGTATTTGTTTCAAGTCTAGAGTAAAATTATGTTCATTAGCACCTAGTTCATAAAAAATTGCAGTAACATACCTTTGCAACATGTTGTGGCAAAGCGCCTCACTTTCAAAAACAATCACCGTAAGTTCTTCAAAATCAGCGGGAGTATCTTCAGTAATTAATGGTGGTATTTCCAGCTTGTCTGAAAAAACTGTTGTTGTTATTTACGTACAGTTATCAAAAACAACAGAAGAATGTAAAAATTAAAATGATTACTTCATTAGAATTATATTAACTTACCTAGTGTAAATTCAACCCACACTGAATCGCACAATTTTCACAAAACTGCATTAAAAATGAAGTGAGTTACGGATTCACGAGAAAGGTTCGGTGGTTGTGAACCAAATGGCCAAATGGAATTCGACAGCTTCACTGTGAGTGTGAAGTGCAATAACCATAAATACGGAAAAAAGGGATCGTCCGACTCATAGACAAACCAAACCAACAAAGGTCCGACTGCACCCCCCAAACATCCGGTGGATAGTAAATGCAGAAGTTGAGCGTTATTTTTTCATTAGATAAAATAAATTTAATAATATCAAAATTAACCACTCTCTAGTTTTTTTGCTACTCATCATCGCTTTATAAACGTCGTTATAAAATCAAAATTCGACGAATGAACTCTTCAAAACCTTGTCCCGTTTCAGGGACAATGGGCAAAGAATTTTTATGGCTTTGTTTGTGTCGTTGGGTCTTCCCTATATTACCCCAGATGTTTAAGGTGACCAGACGTTCCGATTTGATCGGAACTGTACCGATTTCAATACTCTAATAATTCCGATTTCAAATTTCGTCCAATAAATATTCCGATTAAAACATTCGTTCCGTGAATGTTCCGATTTCTATAAATCTGATAAGAATAAAGATAAATCCTCGGATAAATCACTAATTTTCATGAATAGTAATTTTATTTTGTGAAAAATTGGGAACAGAACTTGTATCGATACGGTTGTCAGCAGATGTCAGTACTGTTAGTATATTACAACTAAAAATTTTCAAAGCAGTTATATATCAGATTACGATAGAAATGGAAACTAATGTTCCGATTTCGGACTTTTGAAATCTGGCCACCTTACAGATGTTCTATTTATAATTTGCCAAGCAGGTACTTACAAAATAACATTTCAAGTGAACAAGTTTACAGAAATAATTCTTAGAAATTATTACAATGAAAAAAACTTGTCTTTGGTATATTTCTAATAAAGCCGTTGTATTTTTCGCTCTAAATATAATTATTAATTAAGCATTACGAACTCACTGACGAAGGTCACTTTTTAAAGAATACGACGACCCACATCTAATTGACCATATAATCTTTAACAATAAATTTCAAATACCTAATACCATAGTGGTTTTTTTAAATTTTGATAAGGTGTTGTAAAACTATTTCTGTTACTGTTTTCATTCCAGGTACTGTATTTACGTCGGCAAAGAATGCGGTACGTGGGATTTTAGGGGCGGAAACGTATACCTGCTTAAATACTGTACAGTGGTGTCGAACGAAGACAACAACAGAAACATACCCGATGTATTGGTTATTATTAGATAGCGGATTTTATGAAATTTGCATATCCGTTATTTTTTGCATATAAATCTTGATATTTAATATGTGAACGAATTATGCTAATTAATAACTGGGAAAGGTTTGGATTTTATGGTAGTTTGGAGGAACCACTGGGTGTTAAGCCATCCTTCCAGGTAAATTCGGGTCCTAATTACTTTTGGAAATACCGTTCATTTCAATATTTTTGTTCGTTACTTAAGTGTATTAATGGTATGTTTTATGGTGGTCGAAGGGACGTTATCCTATTATTTTTCATCGTGAGTTTGCATTTAAGTATTTAAAGCGATAGAGATGTGTGTCAATATGTAGATAACTCAAATTAATTTATGAATTAAACCTTTTCCTGAACTTATTCTTCAAGAAGGAACTGTGTTTTGTTGTGCCTGCTCTAATCCGATAAGTATTTTTACATCTGTGGACGCAGTACGCAGTTTTTCTATTTACAAATACATACTTTAGAATCGCCGGAAAAATTTTTGTTAGAATATTTCGAAAAATATTTAAAAATAAATTGTTACCAAAATAGTAATTAAATAGTCGATTACTACTATTTTTTAATTCGTTCTGTTTACCTATATTTATTTTTGAGTATAAGAACATTATCTTAAAAAATGTCATTTATTTGTCAGTGAGATCTAATTAAACACTTTGCAATGTGATTTATGTATTTTTTGTAATAAAAGGTAAGGCGTTTTTGCAATTTGTAAATAAATTTAGTTCGGTTATTACGCTTTTTTTATTTTTGGAGCATGTGCAACTGCATATCTCTGCATATGTTAAGAAAGTTATTGCATATTTGCATAAATTTGATGCATGTCATATGATCATATTTCCCAAAATTTTGCTGCATATTTTCCGCTCTCAAGTTATTATACATACACTCTATTACCGACATTAAAAAAAGTCTACACTATTTCGTCATATCTGCTGCTTTATTATCTGTTTTCAGTTAGTTACATATTGGATATGAAATTAAGTGAATTTTTTGAATAAATAATAATTTAAAGATCAACCACGAAAATACTCAATTATAATTACACATTATACATTACCAGTTTATTTTAGAGCCCAAGATTACATTGGAAAAATCTAAACTTTTGAAAATTTCATGTTAAACAGATATACCTATAACTGAATGCGAAAGTCAATACACAAAACTCGATGATCAATTATTGTTTCGTATTCAAATTATTATTTATTTTCCTTACGATCAAAGTGAAGAAATTATTTAATTCATTTTTATTTAAGAACGATATCGCTGACCTTGAAATAGATTGGTTTTTTAATTTCGATTTTTTTCTTTTTGTTGCTTTTGTTGCCGATCAACATATTTTGCATTAGAATTAATAAAATAATGAAATATATCATTTTATTTTTCGAGCTCATTTCAAAATTCTGTATATGTATAATTGTTCCTTTTTTGGCAGTGACGCATAGGCAGAGGTTAAAAAATAATGTCTCATTACTAGTCTTAATTCGTATTACCTGTTAGATGGGACATTTTTTAATTATGATCATAACCTATGTGCATTAAGTCTCTTGTTCTGTTTTATAAAGCGCAGGTCGTTATGGACATATAAAAATAAAATTATAAATAAATATAATTACAGGAAATATAATACGAAAAAAAAAAAAATTAAGAGCAACTCACTATTGGCGTCATCTCGCTTGTGTAAGATTTAAGACAGAGAAGAAATTTCTTTTTTTAAGACTCAGCATCTTTTGTTTATGAATATACTATTTACCTGCAACACAAACATAAATAATAAATATAAAATAGAGCTATATACTACTCGATATGTATGTTTTTAAATGTTTTTTGCTGTTGCCCTGTCAGAAACGTTAATTTTCGATTTAACATGCCATTTTGTAAAATCAACTGAAAAACACTTTGCATAATTAACTAATAAAAATAAAACATTCCGAAGCATGTACATATATATATTAATCAAATATCTAGTAACTACAGTTAACATTACTTATTGGTTACATAACCGTAGTACTCCATTGTAATGTTACAAGGCTTACCTGCCAACTATATCGCTGCGACACAATAATGAGATATCTAGTAAATGCAGTTAACATTAGGTGTTAGTTACATAACAGGAGTACCACAGTGTGATGTTTAAATGCTTATATGCAAGCTATATTGCTGCGACATAATAATGAGATATCTAGTAAATGTAGTCAACATTACGTGTTTGTTACATAGCATGAGTACTCCATTGTGATGTTATATAGCTTACGTTCCAGGTATATCGTTAAGACATAATCATGCGATGTACTTATTGTTCTTTTGTGAGTACGTACCTGACACGTCAACATCACAACTGTGTTTACTGGGTTTATTCGAATATGGAAAAAGAGAAGCTATGGATGTCGTTTTGTTTTCTTCGCAACTTCTTCACGAGAAAGTAACATTTACTGCAATGAATTTATTCACAATTGATGAAACTCTTCTTTGCTCGGTAATAAAATTTACTGTTTCGATTTTTCAGTAATATACAGGGTGTCCCAGAATTCGCGCCATTCCCGTGAATGACATGTTCCCTGTCCCGAACTGTGCCGTAATTCGCAAAAAGAATTGTCCAGGATTTAACCGTGTGAGAACTGGAAGGCGATTAAGTTGACCAATAGAGAGGCTGCTTTTATCTCCGAACGTTTCTATGTTCAAAGTTACCTATGCCAAGAACAAAAAATCGGGTAATACTAAAGTTGAATGAATTTTTTTCCGAATCCCCCTCCGTCAACAAAAGGAAACAGAAATGTGGTTATAAATTTAATCATTTTGACAATTGTTTGTCATAAACTGTCACGAAGTTTATCACTGACCTGAAGAGACGCTTCTGCGCCAAAGATGACTGATTAATGTACACAGAGACATCAAGGTTTACTTTAAGGCAAGTAGCATGGGACAGAAGTTATTTCTGCTGCCATTCTAGTTAAATTGTGTTTAACTGGACTATACATGTCATAAGAGAATCTGTTTCATTTCATCGTAGGCAAATAATACATTTATTACTATTCTACATAGAGTAGCTACCGAAGAGCAGGTATTAGAAGTCATTTTCTTAGAGCCCCGTGAATAATCGTCGGCACCTAGACCAACATGTGTTTCACCGATTGTTACATCGAGCAAGAGAAGATGGATCTTTTCAACCTAGTCGGAAAGGCCGTGCTGGGGCTCTACGGAATGTACGTGTAGGTGCTGAAGAGCAAGTGTTAGAAAACATGGAAGCGGATCCTAGGAGAAGTGTCCTCTACGTAGCGCAAATGAGTGGATGCTCAAGATCGACCACTCATCGTATTCTTCAAGAGAGAAGACTGCATCCTTACCATTACACGAGAGTGCAGCATCTGCGACCAACCGACTACCCGCGACGAGTACATTTTGCTCAATGGTTACTGCGACAAAATGAACTAAACCCTGATTTTACACTGCGCATTCTTTTCACCGACGAATGTTCATTTTCCCGAGAAGGAATGTTTAATGCACACAATTGGCATTTCTCGGCACACGCAAATCCACATCTCACTAGGGTGAGAGCATATCAGGAGCGATTTACTATTAATCTATGGGCTGGAATATATCAATGGTACTACTGTGGTAAAAATTTTAATGCATCTGATAAAATTATCACTAAACTCCGTTCCTGTTTTTTTAAGTGGGGCCGTTTGTGTTACCTGATCGCCTTACATTCTCCATAAATTAACATCATTTCCAAATATTCTTTATACTAGTATGAATAAGACATCAATAACTTAGTGGTATTGGTACTGATTTGTTTATAGTTTGTATTGTTCTTAACAAAAATTGCAACTAAACGATTTTTGTTATAATTTTTATTCGTATCTTTTCAATCTCTAGAAAGTACTCACAACTTTAAAGAAACTGTTTTGAATCATCATGTGCAACATCAATATTATTCTTGAATAAGTCTCAGTTTTCAGTATCTCCCCCACATGATTGACACCACAGCACATACCTATGATCTTAATACACCAGAGAAGTGGAATCTCGTCTCTTTTTTCGTTGCTTAGATTAGGTATCAGCAACAAAGCTGTTCAGTAAAAATTGATACTGTTTATTGAAAATCATAAGCACCGATTAATCAAAAGCGATATTTATGTTTTAGTACACTTAATAACGTTCTTTGAATGGACATGTGGTACTCTTTTTTAGAAATAACGATAAACTTAATATCAGGCATATGATGCATAGTGAATTCTGAAAATGTACTAATTTTCGTTAAAAAGAACAACACATTATTCACGGGGCTCTAAGAAAATGACTTCTAATACCTGCTCTTCGGTATCTACACTATGTAGAATAGTAACAAATGTATTACTTGCCTACGATGAAATGAAACAGCTTCTCTTATGACATGTACAGCCCAGTTAAACACAATTTAACTAGAATGGCAGCAGAAATAACTTCTGTCCCATGCTACTTGCCTTAAAGTAAACCTTGACGTCTCTGTGTATATTAATCAGTCATCTTTGGCGCAGAAGCATCTCTTCAGGTCAGTGATGAACTTCGTGACAGTTTATGACAAACAATTGTCAAAATGATTAAATTTATAACCACACTTCTGTTTCCTTTTGTTGACGGAGGGGGATTCGGAAAAAATTCATTCAACTTTAGTATTACCCGATTTTTTGTTCTTGGCATAGGTAACTTTGAACATAGAAACGTTCGGATATAAAAGCAGCCTCTCTATTGGTCAACTTAATCGCCTTCCAGTTCTCACACGGTTAAAGCCTGGACAATTCTTTTTGCGAATTACGGCACAGTTCGGGACAGGGAACATGTCATTCACGGGAATGGCGCGAATTCTGGGACACCCTGTATACTAAAAATTTCAGGTTGTATTTGCAATTTTGTCGTACTTGGTTGTCATTATTCAGTTTGAATCTATTAAATTTTAGATACTTATTTTACACAATAATCAGTCAAAGTTACAGGTTAGTAATAGAATGAAAGATTTTAAAACAAACTATAAGAAGATAATTACAAAGATTTATTTTATTGTCTTTATCAAATTTTATACCTATTGCGAGTTATTTGTATTTACTCATAATAATATGTAGATGCATCTTTATTACAGACTCTATGTAAATTATATTTTTTTCACTAGCAGCCTGGACGCATGCAAATGTCGACTCATTTAGAGGGAGCAAATTCAACTTTTGCTACCACGGGTTCAAAAAGAAAAATTGAGGTTATGTACGCAATCTTTGATGTGATTATTTCTTAAAAAATGAAGAAATGTGTGCTACAAACATTACTTGAGTATACGCATGGTAGTTGGTAGACGGTAGAAGATAAAATGATTAACTCAGCGACAAGTATAAACGGTTTTCTTTGTGTTGAAGATTTAGATTAAGTTTGATTAAAAATCAAAACAAAATCATGTTGCGTCAAAAAATTGAACGTTTATTTTTTCAGTTTATCGTCTTATGGTTTCTACTAGTGAAAAAAATAGTATATTAACCACGGTTGCAAAGCCACTTCTAGACCTCGCACTTAGAGCCCTCGACGCTGCGCGTCTCGGGTTCTAATCTGCGCTCGGTCTAGAATGCTGGGCTCTGCAACCTTGGCTAATAATATACTATTTTCTTCAAACGCCAATTGTCCCACTGTACATCCTAGGATGTAAAAGTTTTTTCTGTCGCTGAATCAGCCAATGAAATTTAAGCCTAGCCGTCTTATGTCTTGAGATTGATGTTCTCGCTGCTAATGTTTTGTGATATCAATGTCAATCACAGACAACCGTGAAATGTCAATTGTCACAATTCAGTCGGTCATAGTCGAGTTATTGTCACTTATATCATCTTCGAGGTTTAACATGTCTTTATTAATTAACTTTAAATTTAATAATAAGTTATTTTGATCAGTTACGCTAGAACTTGTCCTTTACAGATTTTAAAGGGGGCATACTTAAATGCTGATGACCTGTTTTCACATCGATGTGAAAAACTGTATGTACATTGAAAGAAAAAATCACAAGACTATAAAGTATACTGACTCCACTTTTTCTGCGTATGCTCGTTTCGTATTTTTCCCCTAGAAAAAGTCGTTTGATACTGGGTTGCTATACCAGCATAGGAGTATCGCCCGAAATGAAAATTTTCGACTACTAAAAAGTGTATTGAAAAACTTCTTAGTTGTTTATATATTTGAAAATGTCAGTACTTGCTGCCCTTTCTCAACTCAGCCGCCAAATGGTTCACCTTGTGAGTGATCCACTGTAGTGCCATTTACTTAAAAACTTCGTATTTGACGTCAATGTATCATTCAGCCCTTTCAGCCCTGTTATGATCATTTAGACCAAAATATAAGCAATTTTTTTGCATGTCGTTGGGCTAATCTACAATGCGACTATTTTAAGAATTCCATAGTCTTGTAAAACCGTATCAAATAAGACTTCTCAAACGTTACTATTTTTGTCTCACTGTCTTTCATTGTGGTTGAGATGTTACGTATTGCCTAGCATTCCTAAAGATCTGTTCTCAAACAAAAAAATGTTGAACTTGAAAAGGAGATGTTTAATGAAACAGATGAAATGCAAATCTTAAATTAGTGTTATGTTTAATTTTCCGAACGTGCTTTGTTCACTTTTTTTTGTTTGTTGTATATTATAAGTTATTATAAAGCCAAAATAATCAGAGATATGTAAAAGACAGATGCGGTTATAGCTTTCCCGATCTAGGGCCAACATCTATGATCTAAGAGTAGCAATACTTTGTGTCGCCTATCCTTTTCTATATCAGCACCAATACTATGGATTGCCAAGTGTAGGCTACATCGATCACTCTCTAAAAGGTGGTTGTCTTGTTATTGGCCCGTTCTGATGGCGGCAATTATAAATAATCATAACCACTCACAGTCTGATTGGTCTGACAGGGATCGGCACAACCACAAGAACGGCATCAACGACAAACGTTGCGCCAACTGATTGGTTGCGCCGTACAGAGCGAGACCTTCAGATATCGGGTTACCATTGTACGTGCTAGAGAAAAAGAGGGAGATATAAACGTACAGTGACATCTTGGGCCTAAACGTATGTCCACGAGAACATTAAATATCTGTATCTAGTCTTTTACATATCTCTGAAAATAATACATAACTCTTTGAAAATCTCTGTCAAATTTCGGGTTTCACTCCGACAGGTGGAGCTGTGCTTTCTCTCTCGCACATCCGCTTAAGTTAAAATGAGATAGAGCTTTGTTGTTCTTGTTGCTCACAATATAACCCAAAGTATCGGTGGTGGAAAAAAGGGACAATGAGTTTTACGATATCATGGAAAAATTAAAACAGACAAACTGTAGGCTCCCATAGATTTCTACATATACCTTTGAGACAAAATGCACCAATAATTTTGGTTTTTATGAGCAAAAGTGCATGTAAACAATCACATTCCCTAATTCCACTATAAAAACTCGAGTTCTAGCACCATTAGCAACTTTCAGAATAAAAACAAAGTGTAAATTCGTTATATTAACAGTCTGAACACGAGATTCCGCATTATGTATAAAATTGTAGCTACACACATAAAATTTTGTAGGAAAGAGTTTTCGAGATTTATCGTATGTTATCTGTTAGTCAGCGATCAAATCATGGGTGATTGTACCGAAAGGCCTTTGAAAGAAAGAAACCATTCCTTCAGGGCAGTTCTGGAAGAACATTTACTGGAGAGGATGATGCCAGAACTTCAGGCCTCGCTTCCCTTAGGCAGAATTGTTTTCTTTCCTGAAAATCTTTCCGATCTAGAGTTTAGGGCTAGCGTACCACAGTTAAACAGGGTTCCTGGCACAAATACCAGAATCCTAAATATATAAACTATTTAGACCCCTGAGCTGCCTTTATGGACTGAAATGTTTTTTCGTTATGTAAGTGTCGAAGAAATTAATGTTATATATAACAAAATTTCATCTTCTGGCAGTGTTGGGCAGTATCTAGATACTTGTATCTAAATTAAGTACCTAGATACATTTTTGGGTATCTAGTATCTGTATCTAGATAAAATCGAATTTAAGCACAAAATATCAGTATCTAGATACAAAATTAATGGCGCAAATACAGATACATTTTTGTATTTCACTTTTTTTTCAGTAGTTATTAGTTGAGTTATACTAGTAGTAATTTTTGATACTTCATGTTGGTGATTTTGGTCACATAAACAAAAATAGAGGTAAGAGGTCCACTAATAGTGTTCTGTCACGGAAATTTTCATATTTTAAATACCATAATTTCCTACATTGTAGCCTTGAGTACTTATACATCTTTAAATATAATCCTAAGGGGTAATAAATCTAAGCCATAGTAAGATGGTATTTTAAAAACCATAAACCACAATTCACTATTCACTGCGTTTTATGCTTATCAGGGCAATGCATTTTATCTGTGTACCTGAGCAACCCGGGTCCGGTAGGTCCGCTGGTTGTATTTGTGTTATTAAATAAGAGTAATTTTAATAGTAAAAATATTTGTTTAAGGTATGTTATTATTTTTAGAAAATAATAATTGCGTGTTACATAATGATTAATTTTTTTAATTAGCACAAATTAGTTTTGTAATCGACTAATGTTCAATACATATATTTCTTTCGCATAAATCGCATATTTCTTACTGTTTTATATCTTTATTTTTCAGACAAATGTAGAATCTTTTCTTGTTACCACATGTGTCATTTCTTCACTTTTTCATTGTTGGACCTAACGCGAGGCGGGCTTGGCAGGTCTGTTTTGCCCTAGAATGTGCCGATTATGTTTAAGTGTAAATCTTGGGCAATAAAATTAATAATAATAATAATAATAATAAAAAACGACTTAAAAGATACAAACAATCACATCTCAGAAAAATTCCTAACACTAAATTTTTAAACAACGAAAAACTATTCTATCAACATTTAACTAATTCAAGCAAAACTCAATTATCCGGTGAACTTCCAAGTTCACAGGATGTAACAACATTTTGGTCAAAACTTTGGTCTCAAGAATTTGAATTTAACCAATCTGCCAAATGGATTCCTCATATATCCCATAAACTATCCACAGTTACACCAATGAATGATCATCAGATAACACTTGCCGAATTAATAAATACCATCAATAAGACACACAACTGGAAATCATCAGGACCAGACAAAATCGATAATTTTTGGATAAAACAATTAAATTGTGTACATATTCATTTACTACATCACTTAAATCAGTTCCTTCTTGACCCATCCTCCTTTCCAACATTCTTATGTCATGGTGTAACATACCTAAAACCTAAAGGTAACGACACAAAAAATCCATCAAAATACAGACCTATCACGTGTTTACCGACAATCTACAAAATATTAACCTCATGCATTACACAAAAAATCTATCAACACTGTTTTAACTCTGACATCATTAATGAAGAACAGAAAGGATGTATTAAAGGATCCTTTGGTTGCAAAGAGCAATTAATCATAGATTCCATCATCTGTGAACAAGCTAGAAAAGAAACCCGAAACATATATACTGCTTTTATTGAATATAAGAAAGCTTACGATTCTGTCCCTCATTCCTGGCTATGCAAAATTCTGGAATTATACAAAATTGATACTAAAATCTGCACTTTTCTCAAATGTTCCATGAAATTTTGAAAGACCACCCTCGAAATAACCTTAAATGAACAAACAATTCAGTCAGACCCAATAATGATCCGAAGAGGCATTTTTCAAGGGGATTCTCTTAGCCCATTATGGTTCTGCTTAGCAATAAATCCCCTCTCCGATATCCTGAACAGCTGCAATTATGGGTTCAATGTAAGAATTAACAAACAAAGAGAAAACAGAATAAGTCACTTGCTGTATATGGATGACATAAAAATATATGCAAGTACACAAAATCAGTTAACAAACCTATTAAATCTGACTGAACAGTTTTCCGGTGATATTGGTATGTGTTTTGGTATTGAGAAAGACCCAAGCAATCAGAAAAGGCGTCCAACACCAAGTACCACATATAACCCAGAATAACGAAATAATCGAAACCCAAGAACGAAATGATACATACAAATATCTGGGTTTCTGTCAATCTTCCCACATCAATCATACCAAAACGAAAACACAGTTGAAAGATCAATACCTAGCGAGATTAAAATTAATATCGAAGACACAGTTAAATGGAAAAAAATTAATGAAAGCAGTAAATACATTCTGCGTTCCACTGCTAACATATTCTTTTGGAGTCATTAAATGGTCCAAAACTGATCTTGAAAATTTAAACATCGCAACAAGGAAAATCTTCACACACTATAGAAGGCATCATCCAAAATCGTCCATTGAAACATTCTCATTACCAAGACAGAATGGAGAATGGGGTTTCCAGAACCTAGAAAACTTATGTCAGAGACAAATCTCAGATATGAAGAAGTATTTCTTGAAACGAGCGGAAAGAAATGAAATGTTTCGCACCATCACAAGAGCTGATTTAAACCACACACCCTTAAATTTGTCGAACACCGAAGAAATCCACACCCCCCACACAATAGACAAAATAATAAGTGGGCTAAAACAAAAACAACTACATGGAAAACTCTACAAAGACTTAGAAGAAAATCATGTCAATAAGAAGATGTCATTGATTTGGTTAAAAAAATCAGGTTTGTATGCCGAAACAGAAGGATTTGTGTTTGCTATTCAAGACCAAGTAATCAATACCAAGAATTACAAAAAATACATCATCAAAGATCCGAACATAAGAAACGACCGCTGTCGCCTCTGTAAAGCAAAACCTGAAACGATCCAACACATAATCTCCTCCTGCAGCATCCTGGCACAAACTGATTACAAAGCTAGACACGACAACGCAGCCAAAATCATTTACAAAGAATTAGCAACACTTATGAACTTAATCGAAGATACGACACCCTATTACACTTACATTCCATCTCAGTTCCTTGAAAATAACAAATACAAATTATATTGGGATCGCACAAAACTTACAGAATTAAACTTTACAGCTAACAGACCAGACATCATACTTATCAAAAAACACAAGAACGATACCATTCTCATTGACATTGCTATTCCTAACACAAACAACATTATTCAAACATACCAAACCAAGATTTCAAAATATCTACAATTATCGATCGAAATGAAATCCCTGTTGAATCTTAAAAAAATGTCAATTCTACCCTTAGTTATCTCTAATATAGGTGTAGTCCCAAATAGCTTAGTTGAGAATTTAAAGTTTTTGCATTTGAATGATTAATTATTGTCAAAATTCAAAAAGCTGTTTTGTTAGGAACATGTCATATTGTTCGTAAGTTTCTCGAACAGTCTGATCATGTCAGTCAGATGCGCGGATAAATGATCGGTAGTTACGCTAGATTTTTGGGGATGGGGTGAGATTAGAGAATAATAGCAGACTAATTTGTATGCTGCAATTCTAGAATCTCGAAAGTTGTTTTGTTAATGTAATCAATGCATATCATTACTTGGTCTTAATACCCGTAATGATAGAAGTCTTGCCTGAATGCCGGTCATTTCCGGGTCAGTGGTGGATCTTAATAATACTTTATTACGGAATTTCTGCAATTTATACAAAATATAACTACAATTCATATAGTATGTAAGTAAGAAAAAAATAAAATAAAATATAATATAAACAAATAAAATAAGTATAAATACAAATTGTCTTTACACTCAATTCAAATTAAATTTAAACCCAAACATGAAATAACTAATAAACTAATTTATATTATTCATCAATTTTTTAAACAATCCAAGTTTTGAATCAAAGACATGAAATTTGTCCTCTCCAGCTATATTATTGGCAGATTCCAACATGTAGAGTGCATAGCCAGGTATCTTCACTCCAATAATGATTTCACATTAAGCAGATTCATTGCCCATTCATATTGATCATGATGTGTGTGGTATTCCTTAAATTCAATGGTTCTAAGAATTT
The DNA here is from genome assembly GCA_022388445.1 of Zophobas atratus. NCBI lineage: Eukaryota > Metazoa > Arthropoda > Insecta > Coleoptera > Tenebrionidae > Zophobas > Zophobas atratus. Next base: position 30,242,029 of record CM039449.1, on the reverse strand, counting down.
TCTTTTCAACGCGTTCTAAAAGACTGATCGTTTTTATATATTGGATACCATATTGGAGAACAATATTCTAAAATAGAGCGTACCATTGAACAATATAACGTCTTTAATGCGGACAAATTCATATCCATACAGTGTTGTTTATAAAACCCCATATACGTAAACATCTATAATGATAGTGGTTTTTGAATGAAAGTGATGAATCAAAAATTACACCCAAATCCTTAATTTCACTAACAGACTTGAGAGTGGTATTACTAATGAGATAATCATACTTAATCGAAGAAATCTTATTAGAAAAAGTAATTTGATAACATTAATCTAAATTTAAATTTAATGAATTTAATTCTCATCTGTTGAGTAAATTATTCCAGTTAGCCTACAATTCATGGCAATCAATAGGAGTTATGATTTCTTTGAAAACCCTTAGATCGTCCGCAAAAAGTAAAAATTTTGAATATTTGACACAATAACTTAAGTCGTTTATGAACAAAATAAATAAAAGAGGACCACAATGCGCTCGTTGAGGTACCCCAGAAGTAACTTGAAAAGGATCGAAGAGATATTTGCCAATTTTTACCTGTTGCAACTTATCTGTTAAAAACGAAGTAAATCAATCGATCGTATTTTGTCTAAAACCCATACTAATCAATTTTAATATCAAAACGTTATGATCTACACTATCGAATGCTTTCGCAAAATCAGTATAGATTGTGTCAGCTTAGTTTTTATTTGCAAAGGTATCATTGAGGTAGGAATAGTACTCCAATAAATTGGACAATGTTAACTTATTCTTACAGAAACCGTGTTGATGAACTGTAAGTATCCTTGAAGCCATCCATTGCAGTTGTTTAGCGACTATGGAATCTAAAATTTTAGGGACAACCGACTGGTTGCAAACACCTCTGTGATTTTCTATTTTATTGCGTACTCAGCTTCCAAATCTCAGGAAATTTACCAATCTTCAACGACATGCTGAATATTTTATATAATGGTCTAGATAAGGTGCATATAAATTTTTTTAATAATACATTGCTTATGTTGTCAAGTCCTGCAACTGATGATTCATCTAGAGAAATAATAGCATCAAATATGTCTTTAATATCAACTGTAAGGCCGTTGTCCGAAACTTCATCATTTAATTGAATATTCCGATGTACATTACAAGCATCACTCTTGTTGTAAACCGATGACAAAAATTGTGCAAACAATTTACAAATTTGTTTAACACTATGTACCGTTTCATTTAGGTAAGACATTTCATTTGGAATATTATTAACGGCTTTTCTCTATCGAATAAATTTCCAAAAGAAATTTGGATTGTTAATAACAGAGGTGTCAACTTCTGCCATGTATAATTTGTATAGGTCCTTGGAAAGTAACTTACATTTAGATCTCAAACTTTTAAAGTATAAGTACTCATTTATATTATTATTTGATTGTTTAAACTTAGCATGGGCTTGAACTTTTTTATGACAAAGTCCTATTCCCAACCACTTTGGATATTTAGACGGTTTCATTCTTATAACTTTCTTTGGAATATAAGCTGCCATACCAACTTTTAAATTCTCAAAAAAGATCGATGCCATCTCACCCTATTCCTTCAAAACTTCTATCCCAACATATGGAAGCAAGAAAATCATTCAATCTATATTAATAAAAATGAATCGCCGAAATGTATGTACGCCCATAACTTCAGAACGACTGCACTGAATTGGACGATTCTTTTTTTTACGTGTACCTTTTTGTCAGCACAAGGTTTATATGTAAGAAAATTTATAAAAAATAAGACGGCTAAAAGATAAAAAAAATTTAAAAATTTTGCATGGGAATCGCCATTTCGAATGAATTTGAATAGTTGGCGTTCCTAACGGACCTGTCGTCTAACTGACGTGTCACACAAAACTATTTCTTTCTTTGCGATTGTGAAAAGTATATTGCATTTCAAGTCGTTCTTTGTTTACTGTGTAAGAAAAAAACGTCGTTTATTTTAAGAAAAGTGTTCGTTAAAGTGAATTTAGTTACGCATTGCGAAAGTTTCTTATTAATTTTGATCTGCCATTCTATTTACGTATATTCACTTTGTTGGTTTCGACGAAACCTCAAACTTTACCGTTATTCGAGGATTTAATTTGAAATTTTCAATATTTTAAAAATCTCAAGACAAAATTTACAGATTTGATTGACCGTGAAAATAATTCTGTGTCGTTTTATGAAGTTCATTATAATGCCGAGAAGACGACAAGCTGACAAAGGTCCACGAAGTCAATCAAATGTGCGACGAACTACCTCAGGTGCAAATCGCAATGATTTATTTCATGCGTAATTCTGATACGGAAGTTGATCAGCGTTGTGCTCATAATCAACATAATCAAACATTGAAGCGAGATATTGGATGGTATGAATAAAACTGAGTAGATACTCATATTCGAAGTACGAAGTACCTACTTGCAAACGTATCTCCCTGGACACAAATTGAACATCAACGCGTTTTGTGAGCATTTAATCTAAAAATGGGCATCGGCGTGGCAAATGACTATTTGTCCTTATAAATAATAAATTAAATGTAATATATTTTTGTTTCCTTAAGAATATAGAGTTAACAAAGTTAGTTGAGTTACAAAAGTCTCTCTTGCTCCACGTTGGCCACCAACGAGCGATTTTCATGATTTTTGTGAAACTTTGCTGGTTTTGAATTTGAATTTTCTGTCCTCGATAGTTGATGCTCAGCAAGAACCACGGGAAGGTCTGGAGCAGATCTCGCTAGGAAAGGAGAGGGCAAGGATTTGTTAATGAGGGATAGAACGTTATACAGTACAATACAATGGAAATACAATACAGGTACCTACAATCTAACTACAATACAGAATACACTACAGATACAGATAAAATTCAGATACAATACAAATGCAAAGTTAGTACCCAATACACCACCGGAAGAAATTGCACCAAAAATTGAGAATGTTGCAAAATGAAAACCCAAGCAAGCACACCGATGGAACTCGGGACGAAATCTATTGGTCGCAGCGCTCACACGCCCAAGGGAGAACGCAGCCGCATAAATCCAAGGTCGTCTTACCTCATTCTCAAAGAACGATGCAACCCAGCGTCTAAGGGCCAAAGAACCCCCCAGGCCAAAGCGTCTGACGACATGGAGAATTCAAACCCGGAACCAAAGAATGCACTGTTGCAAAATTAAAACCCAAGCAAATGCACCGTGAAAACAAAGCATTTGCACCACAGAAGCTAAATTGGCAAGACCCAAGTTAAGTTAGTAACACATAAAATATACAGTACAAAATGCTTCAATTACAAAAGTTACAATATACAAATTTCTCCACGTTTGCCACCAAAGAGCGATGACTTTGCTCGCTCGTTGCTGTTGCCCAGCAAGAACCAAACAATACGAGGAGGTCTGGAGTGCGTCTTGCCATTAAAAAAGAGGACTAGAGTTTGATAGTATGGGTGAAGGACACCGTATTTTGTAAATTTGGACGCCGGAGTTTAAAAATGATGCATACTGTATTTTGTGAATTATGAACGCTGTACTTTGTATACTCTAAAGCAGTACTTTATCAGTCCTGAATGCATGTTATTAACAACATATTTCAAAAAAAATCGGGCATTTTTGGAAAAATATCCACTTTCTTTCTTGTTCACAGCACTTAACACAAAACATTTTCGCTAATATTTGTTGACAATAAATTAGAAATTCGCGAACACGTGCTACTTTTAACCCAAAACGGAGCTCCAGTGTTGCTGCTACCAGACCGGAATCAAAACTGAACAGAAAGGATCGAAAATGTGACCTTTCATCAGGTAGCTCACGTGACAGTGACGTCATCGTACGTCACGATGAGATTGCAAAAATTATTTTTCATATTTTAGCTCAGAAATTGTACATTTTAAGGTTAATTTAACAATGTTTAAACAAACTAATTTGTTTTTGCTAACCTCGTGTTCTTAGGAAAATGGATTTCGGTTTAATTATCATATATTGATAGTTATCATATTTGAACTTTATGAATTGTATTAATTATGTTTAAATTTTATATAATTATATCGCGAAAATGTATAGCTTTGACCTACCAACTTCAATCGTTTCGAAAATTTATCCAAAATTTAAACATTGTCGAATAAACGAATCATGGAATCCGATAAATTAAAACTGAAGTCGTACTTACTTTGTTTTCGGTCCTTTTCGGAAAAATATCCATTTTCGTTCGTGTTCACATCACTAACACAACATATTTTCCGTAATATGTATTAATAATAAACTAGAAATTCGCTAAAACGCTCCACTTTTGCGTCGAAATGAAGCGACGATCTTGCAGCCATCAAACAGAAATTAAAACTGAACACAAAGGACCGAAACACGTGATCTTTATACAAGTAGCTCAGGTGATATTGACGTCATCGTACGTCACGATGAGATTGCAAAATTTATTTTTCATATTTTGGCCGGGAAAATGCACATTTTCGGGGATAATTTAACGTTGTTTAAACAAATTGATTTGTTTTTAATAATTTCAGGCTTGTAGGACAACGGGTTTCGATTTAATTATCATACATTGATGCTTATCATATTTAAACATTATAAATGATATTAATTATGTTTAAAATTTATTTATTTATGTCGTGAAAATGTATAGCTTTGATCAACCAATTTCAATCGTTTCAAAAATTTTCCCAAAATTTAAATATTGTCGAGTGAACGAATCACGGAATCCGATAAATTAAAACTGAACTCGAACTTACCCTGTTTTCGGTCCTTTTCGAAAAAATATCCATTTTCGTTCGTGTTCACAGTTCTAATACAACACATTTTCACTAATATTTAAATACATAAATTAGAAATTCGTGAAAAGAGCCCTACTTTTAAGCCAAAATGGACTCTGATGTTGCTGCCACCAAATCGAAATCAAAACTAAACGCAGAGGACCGAAAAATGTGACCTTTTATCAGGTGGCTCACGTGACAGTGGCGTCATCGTACGTCACGATGAGATTGCAAAAATTATTTTTCATATTTTCGCTCAGAAATTGTACATGTTCGGGGTTAATTTAACAATGTTTAAACAAACTAATTTGTTTTTGCTAACCTCGTGTTCTTAGGAAAATGGTTTTCGGTTTAATTATCACATACTAATAGTTATCATATTTAAACATTATGAATTATATTAATTATGTCATTTCTGCAACTCTTGAGTTATTCTCTTTCTGTAAAAGCAAATCTAAAAAATATGAATGCAATGATAAATTACGAAAATATACTGATGATATGACGTCATCAAGTTTTAGGGCTTGATAAACAGATATATTTTGATTAAAAACGTACCGTGTCAAACAGTAACTTCAAAACGTCTGCAATATTTCAAAATTCAGTTTTGCAATTCTTGATTCATTCAATTAAATAAACTGACTCAGTGATTAATTTTTTTGAGACATTCCCTATAAGCAAAACTAAAAAATATGAATGGAATGATAAATCACAAGTATAGTCTCATCCTATTTTGGATATTTTAAAAAGGATTCATTTGGCAAAATTTTGGGCTGACGTCATCAATTTTTTGAAGGAAGTAAATATTATTTTGAATAAAAATGTATTATGCTTATCATATGTTCTATGCATTCGGTTTTGCATATTAAAAATTAAATTGTAGGTGAAACGAAGTTCACGGGGTCAGCTAGTAAATTAATAATAATTGCCATTCCTACAATCATATATAAAAAATTTCGTTTCCAAGGGATCATTATAAACAACCGAAATCAACCAGGAGTAAGAAATATGATGCAAGCTATTGTCGAATATGGGAACTAAATATTAAATTAGACACATTTGTAAAGACCAAGTTCCGAAAGACATTTCGTTGATTAGGAATTCTATTTACTTCGTCTAGATTAAGAAAAGAATGAAAATAATGTCATGACAATTTTGATTTAAACCAGTTAAACCATTTCTATCCATATCATTTTCCGTCCAATTAATACGAGGTAAATTAAAATCGCCTGAAATTATAAATTTATGATCTGGATATTTTCCAACTACAAGTTTGCAATGAGACTTATATACATCAAAATCAGAATTTGGAGGAATTTAAAAACCTAATGTTGATGTTCTTACTGTCAATGTTTTATGCTGCCAATGTCAATCACAGACAACCGTCACATTGTCAGCATTCAGTCGGTCATAGTCGAGTTATAATTATTGTCACTTACATTATTTTCGAGGTTTGACATGTCGTTATTAATTAAGTTCAAATTTAATAATAAGTTATTTTGATCAGTTACGCTATAACTTGTCCTTTACAGACTTTAAAGGTGACATACTTAGATCGTGGTTGTTTTAAATAGCTGGAATTGGAATACTGAACAAAAAGAAAGGGCATTTCGGTGAGTAAATTTACCACTGACCTATTTTCACATCAAAGTGAAAAACTGTAGTGACTCCACTTTTCCTACCTAGTTTGTTTACGTATTTTTTCCGCTAGAAAAGGTATGTATTTTAATATTGGGTTGCTATACCAGTATAGGAAATAGCCTTTGATCAAAATTTTCGACTACTAGAAAATGTTTTAAAAAACTTCTAAGTTGTTTGTATACCTACTAAAAGTCAGTTCTTATCCCCCTTTTTCAACTCAACAACCAAATAATTTACCTTGAAATTTATGTACTGCAGTGCCTCTTACGTTCGTATTTAACCTCGGCGTATCATTCATCCTTCTTATGACCATTTAGGCCAAACTTTAGGTAAGTTTTTACGTTTTTTATATCAAATACAACTGAAAGTTTTTTGCATGTCGTTGGACTATTCTAGGGCCCCATGGATCTCTCTCTCTATATATATATATATAGTTATTGTTTTAAGGAATAAGGTAAAAAAAATGCACCTAATTCCACTGTGTAACTTATAGAATAAAAACAACTGAAAAATTTCCCAGGAGCGACCTAATATTTAGGGCCCGCATGCCACAGTTAAACCCATCAGTGTTCCTGGCACAAATACTAGAATCCTGAATACATAAACTATTTAGATTCCAAAGCAGCCTTTCTGGACTGAAATGTTTGTTCGTTACGTAAGTAAAATATCATCTGGTTGCTTAGCACAATCTACATGCATTAAAAGCTCAGTTCGGGCTTGCTCTCAGTGCGGGATCAATAACCGTGCGTTTTTTCACGATATCTTAGTGCCATTTTCCCTTTTTAGACTTTCTCTTTTTTTCTCTTATACTGAGAAAACTGAGTACAAAAATTCTATAAAAATCAGGTACAGTACAGGCACCCTTGTTTTTTCCCTTTCAGCCCAATTCATCCTCTAACATATTCAATGCGGCATGTCGCATGTCTCTGGCTCATATCAGTAGCCAGCAACATACGATAATTCCTTAGCTCCGACTGCCTTGACAGGTTGTGGTTACTACCTACTTAGATAAAGAAAGAATGTTTGCACGAGAAGACTAGCACATCCAAGGTCGAACGTCATCAAATGGTTTGACCTGTTTAATTATTATTAATTTGTTTTCACTTTAATTAATTTAAATACTACTAAAAGGCTAACATTTCCCGAATCAGAGTAGAGTCGAAACAGTAAATCATGGGTCTTCCAACGCTTTCCGATCGACGTAAGAGAAGTGACCTAATTTTAACTTTTCGGGTACTTAAAAACCCGCAGTCGCCCATCAGACATTTGTTTCCTCTGAATACCCTTAGCAGAACTAGAGAGCATTTTTTAAAACTAATGAAGGATAAATTTCGCTCCACAGTGAGGCAACATTTTATCTACAACAGAGTTTGCGAACCATGGAACGCCTTACCATCCAGAATTGTTGAAACTGATTCAGTGACAATTTTCAAATATTAAATAGGAAGATACGTAAGTTTGCACAAATTGGCAACCTTGTCACTTTTCCATTTTGTATCATATACGTTTGCAATAACATTATTAAATTACTCCCACAGTTTAACACAGTTTTAACGTTATCATTAGTTTGTTAAAGCACCATTTATTTATAAAATCGCCAAGATAATTGTTGATGATGGCTTATCACAAAAAAATTAACTGTTGCTACAAAATTTAAAAGTTGATGTCGTGCATTTTCATTTTATGAATTATTTCAGTAATGTAAAACAAACGTGTTAATGTAGCTAAAACAATAATCTACTCTTTTTTCACACTAAAGTTGAAAAACAATTTCTTTAAACTACTCTCATGTCACCATACCCTATCTCCTGTATTTACATTTAATCTAACTTTACCATCAATGCTTATAAATTGATGCTGTCAAGATCCTAATCACGCAACGCATTTATGGACTGCAGCATTAGTTAAAAACATGTCGTCTGACCAACATCTTTTTATCAAAACTTTTAAAGTTTTCTTTTTTATTTTCAGCTTTTTTGGTTAGCACCCTATAAAATCGAATCAATATCTAAAACCAGTGTCCTGAGAATAGCGTGGAATTTATTACTTTCTTTACTTTTGCCATTACTTTACTTCTTTTTTGAAATTCACCTGAAAATTTTGATGGAAGCGAGTGTTGTTATGAATCTCGTATTCACGGCAGGACATTATTCTTATAATATAGGAAATTTGATGTTATTATGGTGTTCACTGTTGAAATACCGACAGGTAAGCGGTGTACGTAGCTACGAAAATCCCTTGATTTAATTTTTTGTAGATTCAGACATTTATTCATGATTTTCTCAGCTTCGATGGAATTTTTTTACAAAATGAGGACTTGTCGATTGTTTATAAAACAGACAGAAAATGTGTCTTCAAATTTGTATTTATATTTTTCTCGACTGCGACTATAAAATCTGTCGCTTTGGGTTTAAGCATACACAATGATGTATTGACTGTTAACATATTCCAAATTTTACACACAATTTACACATTTATAATTACGACAATTTTTCTCATAAATTACGCTTTCTTCGTAATCCTCCTCAAGCGCAGGTTTTCTATTCTTAACCAAAAACTGAATCAGTTACTTCAATGTTCTACAATTTCTGAAAACAATGATTTTGAGCTGGTAAGAACCGCTCATCATAAACTCTGGTTAATGAGTAACAGTCTCAACGACACGTTTTCCGTACAAATTTTTGCTTGTATTGTGAATTTTTCACTGTGGATATTAATACCGGCTTACGCCGTTATCAGAACCGAATATTCTTATGCAAATTACTCCCTCATTCTTACACTCCTAGTGGGAGTAGTACAGATTTGCACAGTAGTTTATGTTTGCTCCTCAACAAGAAATGAGTCTCAAAAATTATGTAAAACTTTGTTCGAATGTAGAAAAACAGAAACTATGGATGTTATTCTGTTTTCTTCGCAACTTCTTCACGAGAAAGTCGTATTCACTGCTATGGATTTATTCACAGTCGACGAAACTCTTCTTTGTTCGGTAATGAGATGTACTTTTTTTATTTTTCATTAATATCTACTAAAAATTTCAGATTCTTTCTACAATTTTGTCGTACTTGGTTGTCATTATTCAGTTTGAATCTATAAACTTTAGATAGTTGTTTTACAAAATAATCACTCAAATTTACAGGTTTATAATAACATTAAAAATTTTACTTCAAATTCGTGATATGGTAATGTTGACGATTTATTGTTGTATTATTGTTCTCAACAAACTTTCTACTCTTTTCTTTCTGTTTGTTGCAAGTTTATTGTTTATCAATTTTTTTGTTACTGGCTATTTTTCATAATTTTAAAATGCATTTAAAACATGTTTGTAAGCAAATATTAAAAATACAAATACTACTGAAAAGCAAGTAAAGAATAGTAAACATATGATATTTTTGACATACTATCACTATCACTAAGAATAGTGTTCACTGATTAAAGAATTATTTAATAAATGTCTTGAGCTTTTAGTTAATGTATAGCATAAAACAAGATTGTTAATATATCTAGGACAGTAAACCACACTTTGTGCACTAACGTTCAATAACAGTTTTTTTTAATTTACTTAGTCATAATTCCAACGTACCCCGCCGCCTGTATTTACAATTAATCTGACTTTACTATCCATATTTAAGTATAAATTGATACTGTCAAGATTTTAATCATTCATTGTTAGCATGCACGGCATCATTAGTTAAAAGCATGTCGTTTGAACAACATCTTTTTATCAAAACTTTCAAACTTTTCTTTTTAATTTTCAGCCTTTTTGGTTTAGCACCCTATAAAGTAGAATCAATACCTAAAACAAATGTTTTAAGAATAGCGTGGAATTTATTACTTTCCTTACTTTTACCAATACTTTATTTCTCTTTTGAATCTGACTCGAGACTTTTCATGGACGCTAATGTTATTATGAATCTTGCATACGCCGCAGGGCAATATTCTTATGATGTTGTAAATTTGATCCTGTTATGGTGGTCACTGTTAAAGTACAAACAGGTAAGTTCTGTTAACTACGAAAATATCTTGACTTCATTTTTTGCAGGTTCAGACATTTATTCAGGATTTTGTCAGGTTTGATGGAATTTTTTTACATAATGAAAACTTGTCAATCATTTACAAAACGGACAAAAAATATGTCTTGAAATTTGTAGTTATGTTGTTCTTAACTACTGGAACTGTAAAATGTGTCATTTTGGTATTGAACATATACCACGACGTGTTCATTTTTAAGATCCACCAAATTTTACACATAGTTTACACCGTTACAATTATGACAATTTTTCTGATACATTACTCTTTCTTCGTAATTGTCCTCAAGCGCAGATATTCCATCCTTAACCAAAAACTGAATCAGTTAAATAAAAGTTCTACAATTCCCGGTACAAATGATTTCGAGATGATAAGAACTGCTTATCATAAACTCTGGTTGATGACTAACATTTTCAACAACGCGTTTTCCGTACAAATTTTTGCTTATATTGTAACTTTTTCACTGTGGACATTAATAGGGACTTACGCCATTATCGTAATCGAAGATTCTTATCAAAAATACACCTTCATTCTCTCACTTTTGGTGGCTACAGCACAGATGTGCAGCATAGTTTATCTTTGCTCCTCAACAAGAAATGAGTCTCAAAAATTATGTAAAACTTTGTTCGAATGTAGAAAAAAAGAAACTATGGATGTTATTCTGTTTTCTTCGCAACTTCTTCACGAGAAAGTCAAATTCACTGCAATGAATCTGTTCACAGTCGATGAAACTCTTCTTTTCTCGGTAATAAAATTTACTGTTTCTATTTTTCAGTAATAAATATCTACTAAAAATTTTAGATAGTATCTGCAATCTTGTCGTACTTGGTTGTCATTATTCAGTTTGATTCTATTAAAGTTTAGATTTTACACAATAACCACTCAGATTTACAGGTTTTTAGTAGCACTAAAAATTTTACATCAAGCTCTAAGAAGATAATTTTGAAGATTTATACTTCAGCAATTATTGTCAGTTATTTGTACATATTACAAGTATTATAGGCTAGATTTTTTATTATTGATTATTTCCTTTAATACATCATTTTAAACATCCTTGTGAACAAATGTAAATACTATCAAAGACCTGGTAAAGAATTTTTCAGTAAAGACGTATTTGACAGTTAAACATATTTTGTAGCAACAAAAAACAACAAAAGTCGTATTTTAGTTGACACTGTTTCATCGTGTAATACACACAACAACAGATGAGATTAAAACCAGAGAATAATTTTTGTAGACTTTATGTTATTTTCCTTGATTTTGCTTTATATAAGAAGAAAAAAATATATTAAGATAAAACCAACAACAGTTCACACCATTCGTTTAAAACCATAATAGAACGATATTATTTCTTGTAAAAGACAGAAAAAGATAAAAACATTTTAAATTCCTCATACAATAAACATACATAAGTATGTCATTTATAGACAGTTGTTTTTTTATAACATCATTTTTCCGAACACCTGTATATATTGGAAGAAAAAATCTATGAAATAAAAGTAATTTAAATTTTACGATGAAAACAATTACTCACCATTTTCCGATATTTGCATTTCTCGCTACTGACCGTTAATCTTTATTTAACATCAATTATTTTAAATTACGGAGATCATTATCGTTCAAGTGCAACATTGCACCGTTGCATAATTTAAAAATATGATGTCTGAACCACATCCATTTATCAAAACTTTCAAGTTTTGCTTTTTCCTTTTGGGTCTGTTTGGTTTATCGTCTTATAAAATAGGCAGAATTTGCAAAGTCGATCCTGTAACAATAATCTGGAATTCGTTTCTTTCTACATTATTGCCAATATTTTACTATTGTTTCACTTACCATTCTAAAGTTTTACAACTCGGGCGCCTAATAATATTGAATATTTATAATCAATTATATTTTAATATATGTATATAATATTGTTTATTTATTTTACTATCAGTAAACGATTTATTTAAAAAAAATCAGTTTTGCTTCAATGACAACTTTTTAAAAACATCTGATAGAACACTACCTCTCAACTGATTCTAAATCTTTTTTAGCAAATATATGGAACAATTTTATTTTTTTTTTTTTTAGTGTGCTCAAACACTAGATTAAATTAATTGTACTTTTTAAAACCTTTAGAACAACCTACGTCGTTGGATACATAACTATAACAACAACTCAGACTTACTTAAGTGGCACTATTTGAAGGTCAGGTCAAACAGTGTCACTAGATAAGTAAGAATAAAAGTCAGACTAATTTTAGCCCGAGATGGCTCTAGATTAATTTAATAAATTTAATTCTCATTCAAATACCTGCTAGAATGTTAAGCTATCTACATCAAGCCTTCATTTAATTAAGTTTTCAGGTTTTTGATCCAATATTCGCTCCTAGTAACAGTCCAATCCGCCTCGAATCTATTAAAGTTTAGACAGCGCTGTACGCAATTCTCACAAGATGATGACGAAAATAAAAGCGAAATATTTTGCGAAATCCTCTCCTAAAAGTTTTATTTAATCTCTTTTTCCTCCACCTCAGGTTTATTTTATATCCCGACAACTTTAAACCACTCCAACTCCATAGATTTCGACGAAATGTTGTTATTCAAGTTTACTCTTTTCGTACCGTTCTTATTTTTCATTTTTCGCAAACTCCTGCATACGATATCGCTCGTAAAGGAAAGTGTACGGCAAGCATCTGCATGAATCCTTTTAAATTACTCGATGATAAAATTTCCCCTCAATCGCATCGATACGTTAAGCAAACTTTTCCTCGATTCTTTTTCAATATCGCGAAACTCAAGCTACAGATTTTATGAAAGCTGCATCCGCGAAGTTTTCTCGGCAGGATTAATTAACGGCTTAAAACTTTGAATTAATGATTAATATACAAGCTATCAAACACTGCAGGTTGATAGTTTTATTGCTTTAGAACTCGGGATAATAGTTTTAGCAACAAAAACTAGAACAGCAACCAGGCTAATAATAGCAATAAAATTTGATTGATAGACCAATACATTAAGCCGTATTAACTTCACTTTAACTATGAAAGCAATAAACCTTTCTCAAAGCATTTTTTGAAATGACTTCGTCAAATTTCTGAAAAGAATTAAATAAATTTTAGCTAATGTTATCTAATAGATAAGCCAATGCTTTAATTTTTCTAATGAGACTAATTTTTCAAATGTTCAGCTGTGGTAACAATCACGATTTTTCCCATTGCCTCATTTCTAAAATTTACTCTTTAGGAAATAACAGAAATAAAGTTATGTATTACAATTTTTTGTTTGTTTACGTAGAAAAACGGTCAACAGACATTTTTCTACTAATAAACCGAGCATTTGGAATTCTGGTTCTTACATAACTCAGACAAGCACAAAGACTTTTTGTGTTACAAATAAATGCTGGTATCTGCCGTCGATAAAAATATGTCTTCGTAAAAGTTGACACCATATTTGGTTGTGGATTCTACCATACACTATAAATGCCATTTAATTTTTGAATCACATTAAAATTAACGTGCACTTTTAATGTCCATCCACATGCATAACTATAACAATAAAAACAGCAATAAACAATAAATATTGAACAATCTACAGTTCGTTTTATGGCAGCCACTGATACAATCAGTACACAATTGCTCGAATATGGTGCACCGCATAACGCAAATGCATGATCAGCGAGCATTTAAAAATACATAATAAACCGGGCCATAAGTTCACTAACCAGAACATAGTCAATCAATACACACTCTGTTTGTTATTCTTTGCGAGCACAACAAAGCCCACCTAAACATTTTCGTGCAGGTAAGAACCTAGCGTCAAGAGGTATTCCATATCGATCTCATTCCCAACATAACTCGGAGTCTTATCATTGGTGGCGGCCTCTGTGGTGATGCTCCAGATAATGTCTTTGTGAAGTTGCTGATTAAAAACCGAAATAATCGAAACTTTGTTAATCAGCGAGCAAGGTTTTTTCTATTAATTTAACAAAGCTAGTCATTTATTCTGGTTTATGTCGGAAAATTAAAAACTAACCCGGCGCATCCACCATTTGTAACTCACATTTAAAATTGGTTTAACTGGACGTTGTTGATTAGGAATTTTGAATGTATCCACTGCACTACTAAAAATAGGGTTTTGTGCGTTATTATATCGTGTATTTAATCTACCGTAATTATTTTTGAGGAGTGGAATATTTAAATCTTCTTACAAAACTTGTTTTTATTGTGATCCCAATCGGTTACTTAGATTGATTAAAATTACGGTCACCAACTTTTTCCTATACATAGATATATATCTGTCTGGACAGGTAACTAATTTCTCAATTAATTTTATCTCGAAAATAACATGACTTTTATTAAAACTTTTTCTTGTTACTGCCATCTACTCTCTGAAACCAGTTTCTGATGTTTCTTTGTACGTGTATTTCAAAAACATCCAGTATATAATTAATATTACTGTAGCCATTTAAAAAACTAACCTCAAGCATATTTTCAGTGGCTGTAAATGGCAGTCATGATGTAGCATATGACCATAAAAAATTTCAGGTTTTAGTGTTGTTGTTAAATTCTAATTTATTTCATTGTGGTGGGTGCGTATTGCTTAGCATAATTCTAATTAGATTTTGCGGACAGGCTGAAACGAATGCTCTGTTGTTGACACTGTTGTAAAAATTATGTAGATTCAGGTGTTACCTCTCTGAAAATTATTGGACTCTGGACGCGCAGCTCCAATCATAAACCTCAATTATTGCAGTCCAGTAATTACCAGAAATAATTAATCCTCTTGAGTGGCAGTCTAGTAATTACTACATATAATTAATTCTTTTGAAAATTAGTTGAATATTCAACACCAATTTATTGAAGTTAAAATTTACATTTCGATGTTCCGCTTTATGACAGTGTTTTTAAAATTTCTAAGTTGGTGTGTCTACATTATAATCTAAATCTATCCCAAAAATATATATACAGGATATTTTTCTGTAAAATGCGTTGCGTCGAATTTTAATAATCCCTCGTACAATAATTTCCTTCAAATGGGAATAAATATTAAACTTAGGTATCCTCACGTTGATGAGGTAGTTAGTAATTAAAAAATATACTTACATTATTTTTATAACATTTTCAAAAATTTATATGTACAAGAATATTAACTATAAACTTATAGTCGTTGCAAACATGTGCACTCTAAGTTAATCCACGGGAATCTAGCCTGAAATTACTCTAATGGTACGAGAGCTTACTTAAGTTGCACCGAAGACCTATTAGAATATTAGTTAATATTAACTTCCGGAGAGATTGTTGACGCTGTTTTCAAATTTTATCGGTACTTACAATTTCGTACTACTATATTATAATATCCCTTTTGTATGTTAAGTCTCACTTGAAGCAATTTCAAGTATGTGATGAAACTCATGCTGAGAGCCACTAACTGCATAATAACTTTCATCGTATAAATCAAAATTGTTGCAGCGTCAACCACCGCGAATTTAAATTCTGAAAAAAGTTGCCTAAACCTATTAAAAACTTTTAACCAAAACCTTTCAAAAACAAAATTAGATTTTTTTCTAAATTCTTTTTGTAAGGAAGTTAGTTTTACATTGTGTTACGTTGTGCTGAGCATGTACAAAACCCATAAACTTACTAATTAATTAATAGATACACCACATATTATCTACTGCGTAAAACTGTATAGACTAAAGTCTGTTCCGCTTCGACTTGGCAGCGTGCAAAACCCGTAAGCAAAGAATTTTATGCGAAAATTTGACAGAGAAATGAGACAGATCATTATTAATTATATGAGCTATATTAGGTTAACGTTAAAATCACCCCAAATAATAATATCGTTTTTATAAATGATTGAAACATTTTCTAGTGCATCAAAGATATACTCAAAAACCTCATAAGAAACCTTGCGAGCTATATAAACACAAAGCAAATAGTAACTGCAATTGCAGAATACAGTTTTCACACCAACCATGTAAGTCTGGGGTATAGTATTAAACGATACATTAAGTTCAGCCATATTAATCCTTCTCGCTTGCAAACTGTTTGCAACAGCGATTAACACACCTACTCCCTTAGTAATACTTAATTTTAAATAATCCCTAGCCGATCTAAAAACCTGATCCCTATCATTAACAAATATTTCCTTTGATAATATACTCATTTAACCACGTTTCTGTATTACAAAATTCAATCGTTTTGCTACGCAACCCTCTTACATTCTGGTAATACAAATATACTCCCCTATCAACTATTACGCTTGGGTTGATCAACACTAGTCACTGATGCCTCGCCTTGGTCTTCTTGAAAATTCCCTTTATTCTCAAGAAACGTTGACTTCTTTGCTGATTTCCTTGTCTCTAAAAAATTTCGGGTAGCTACACCATGCGGCCAGAACTCTTTAGTCCGCAAAAGGTCTTGAAATTCCACTGTCACCGTAATTTTACATGAGTTGTAGAATTCCGAAAATCTCCAAATCAGTTGGATGACGTTGACATCCTGGGAGATTCCTGTTGTAGTCTGGATTTTATTTACGTTATAGTTCTAAATGCATTCCTTTGACACTGATGGATCTACACGTGTAACATGAAAATCGATTTTCTTAGTAGATCTATTTGTGGTAAAAAATGTCTTGTCATCTTTAGTCAACGTTGCCGTTCCTATTAATAATAATTGATTTCTTTTATTATTACTATCAACAGTACCAACTATAGATTTATCAGTCATCCCGCTTCTTTTGGAGTTGCTAATTTCTTTATTATTATCATTAAAATTAACTTTATTATTCCTTGTTTTATATATATATTAATTCCCATTCACCGACTTCTTCATCACTTCAATAAACCGTGTTATCAATTATCCAAAAACCTACCGATTTCTCAAGAAGTTATTAATGTTATTATTATTATTTATCAATAAAAAATTAGGCAAGAAAAATTAATTTCTATTAGCCCAACGTTATAAGCAAAGTTAGGCACCGCGGAAGTGATGGGCAATCCACAAGACAAATATTAAAAACGACGGCGCGACCTAATGCGATAAATTTGGCTGGCCGACTGTGCAGTCTCAACCACGTCACAACCTAAGTGGCGTTTGATGCAAATCAGGGTTTATCTAATCAAGATCATCACGAAAATTGTGATTTTGACCAGTCATTGTTAATTTTTAAAGCATTTTAACATCTAGGAGAACTCGTATAACTGGGGAAAACCGAGGAAAAGTGGTAGGGTAAATGTCTACAAGAGTACGCACTTAGTGTAAAACTCTCAACAACTTTTTAATTTTTTTGGATAGACAAATTTTATGATATAGGTTCGTTATATACATGTTTAGAGATCAGATATATTTAATTGTACGCCCCAACACCACTATATTTTAAGAGTAATTTCAATTTTTGTCAAGATGTGTAAATGCGCACTCTTAAACAGTTCATTGCACAAGAGTGCGCATTTGAACGCTTATGAGTACGCATTACATTTTATGAAAAAAATATTTGTTTCTAAGGTGAAAATAAATGGGAATAAGTGACTACAGACTACACATAAAACGGGAGACCTATTTCTTCGTACTTTAGGGGTCTTGAAAAGACGAGAAAACGTAAAAATAGAGAGTCGGTCGACGGACTCGATTACAACACGCTCAGGAAGTAAAAATAAAAAAAAATCACCATAACCACCACCACACAACTTGAGAAGCAGTACAAAGTAGTAGAGTTAAATAATTCACTATCGTATGATATGTATTTCCAAGACTATTAGACTACGTATTGCAAGCAATGCTCACTCTTATACAATACCTCGCTGCGCACTCTTGTACATTTGTACATAACCTAATGTTTTCAAAGTTAAAAGCTTTTGATGGACAGAAAGTGTAAAACTGTTAGTGTATAACGACACCTTAAAAGTTACAACTAATGAAAATTATTACTGTAAAATAAAAGAACTGGTACGTACCTTACAAAAAACTAAAACTATGAGCGGTAAAAATTACATCCACACAACGTGTGAACATAAAATCGTCAGTACGACCAAACTATAAACTATATTCAGGTCACTTTTGCACCTTTATCTCAGGTTTAGCATTAAATTCTGAATGGTATAACTACATCTTACCCAGATGGCACTAATAACCAGAAATCATCAGTGCGTACTCTTATACATATGCGCACTCTTGTACACATTTACCCTAAATGTTATTAAGAATTCTCGAAATTATACGCTACGAGTAGTTATATAGTGGGGGTTCTAGACCAGGTCAAATGAGGTCAAACTGGTCCAGCTCCCCCATTACTTTTAATGGGATTATCATTAACCTTTGGTCTGTTGTTGAGCTAGTCGCTGCACGTGGCTGACCTTGGTCACGTGGGAGTTCTAGGCCAGGTCAAACTGGCCCAGCTCCCCCATTACTTTTCATCGGGTGGTCATTGACCTTTGGTGTTAGTCGCTGCACGTGGCTGGCCTTGGCTGACTTGCCTTTGGTCTGCACGTGGGGACCTGAACGTTTTGTCACCGCCTTTTGCTCGATCGACCTGACCAGTTTTTCCACAGTCGAGCGGTCTAAGACGTCAGATTTAAGTTCTGATTCTCGAAAAGAAGCGTGGGTTCGAATCCCACACCTGACAGTTTTTTTATTGTTAATTTTGGGGTTTTGACTTGAGATTAAATAAAACACATTTTAATATTATATTCTTTATTGAGGAAATCTTGAATACAACCAATTGTAAATACATTTAGCATTATTTAAAGAACAGTAACATTTTTTAATATTAGCAACATGTTTATCACATGCCGGGATTTCTTTAGATGATTTCTTCAATTGTTTCAAGGTTCACAATTTTGGGGCAGTTTTTCCTAGCGTTTCCTTAAGATAATTTTCTTTACATTTTCCTTTTACATATAAGATCTTCACTGCATGTTCCTTGATGTAATTGAACAAAATTTCTTTAACAAATGTCTGCTCCTTGAAGCCGTCATTAAATCTCAACATATAATGATAACGTTCTAGATATCTTGCTTGTTTCTTGGTTTTTTCATCGATTTCTTTGAGTTCTTGTGTAGATTCGAATGTTTCGTGTATTGTGTTAATTCCATAGTATATTGAAAGTTCTTTTACAATGAATTCAGGTAGACAAAAACCTTGTACGTCAACTACAACCAACTTCATCGTGTCAATTATTTCGACTGACTGAGAGGAAAGCGACTATGTAATTTTTTTTAATCAATCCAACCGTTGTGGGTGTTATTAAATCTTAACCATTTTACATAAAGTTGATTACCTTTCTTTTTTAAAACTTTTTCAACAAGATTGCAATGGTGCTAGTGATCGGACGGCAATGATAATAATTTCTACGATGCCGAAGTGTGGTTATAAGAGTCTATTATCGGGTGATATGTATAAAATAGATAGATAGATTTTTGTTTAACATTGAAAAAGAATTGTGTCAATTTCTCTCTTAAAAGACCATAGAGTCTGTGCAGAAAAAGTTAAATCGTTCCATGCGTCGAAGAATCAATTTGCAAAAAAGATTTGGCGGACTTTTTTCTTAAAATTTTGCTTAGCTAGTTTAAACACATGACCTCTTAGCCTTATGTCGCGGTTCCAAGGTAACATATAAGAAAGATCGCGCGTGAAGTATACGATACATAAAAATTAATTCAGTTTTATTTTGACGATCTGCAGGACTTAGGATACTTAGGTAAGATGGACGGTGGTAGCCATAAGGAATTCTCGTTGCTAATCTTTGGATAGATTCATTAAGGTTGAGATTTTTGATCCAATCTACACTCCAAACTATGCATCCATATTCAAGAAGTGGACGACAATATTGACAGAAAAGGCGTACAAATGCGGTTGGGGATAATGTATTAAAGGCCTTTGAGATTAAAAATAGCACTAATCTCGCTTTCTTATATAATGAAGTTATATGCACTGACCACGACAGATCACGAGAGACAGTAACATCTAAATCACAATAAGAATCAGAACTGGTTAAAATTACAGAATTAATTGTATAATTCAATTTGGGATTATTATTTCCCAAATGTAGGACTACGCATTTTGTCTCATTTAGTGGCAACTGATAAGTAGCACACCAGAGAGATCTGATCAAGATCATTTTGCAAATGTGCATAATCGTAAAGACTTTAAAATCTTGAATAATAAAAAAACACTCGCATGTAAAAGTTTAATACACATTTTGTGCAAGTACCAAAGAAAGATTTTTTCGACAGAAATTTTAAAACACTAGTGCAGTAAATGTTACATTGTTAAAGTCAATAGTGTTTAGTTATATTACAGTTACAAAACTAAGACACATTTTTGAATAATTTTCCAAATATAACGTAATAAAAAACCAAAAAACACAATTTTAATAAGTACATTTTGCCTTTTTTTTCTCAATATGTGTAGTCATCTTTTCACAACAAGAAACTTAAAACATGTTTAAAATGCTAAATTTGTATAGGGAAATAACGATTTTACAATTAAGCTCCACCCCTCGGCTTACGACCAATAAAAAAATCATCAGAAGTGAGACAGGGCGGGTGGGCGGGGCTTATATTTTTCCGTTTTTTTCTTAATATACATAGTACTCTTTGGAAAACACGATACTCAAAAACATTTTTTTTTTCTTTCCTGTAGCGAAATAAGGACTTTGCAATTAACCTCCTCCCCTTGGCTCACGACGAATAAATAAATCATCAGAATTGAAAGAGGGCGGGTGGGCGTGCACATTTTGCCTTTTTTTCTTAAAATGTAGACTTAATTCGACAACAAGAAACTTAAAACATGTCTTAAATGAATTAATTAAGTTCAGACCTATAATATAATTCTTACTCGAGGCGGCGCCGAGTGTTCAAAAATAGATGAACATTTAGGGCTTCTAATATTGAAAAAGTAATTAAGTGACACTTTTATTAATAATTTTCTCTAGGATTTCAGATTATCGGTGCAATGATATAATCGCCGCTATTTTGAAACTCGAGGCGAAGCCGAGAGTTAAAATATATGCCACAGATTTCAGATTTTGTTTAATAAGAAATATTCAAGATTATTCTTTCATATCAATTTTGAATAATGTACCTACATTTTGACGAAAAGTTGAGACCTAGAATGTAATTCGTACCCGAGGCGGAATCGAGTGTTGAAAAATGTGACACTTTTTTAAATCATTTTTTCGATGATTTGGGATTATCAATACAATGGTAGTCGTCCTGTTTTTAAACACGAGGCGAAGCCGAGAATTGAAAAATATGCTACGCATCTCAGATTTTGTTTAAAAAGGAGGACCTAGGTATTCAAGATTTGTTTTTCATATCAATTTTTTTTTTAATATTGTTAGTTTTGTTGTGAAAAGAATTCTACACATATTACAATAAAAGGACAAAACGTAAGCCCGCCCACCCGCCCTATGTCAATTGCGATGATTTTTTTAATTCGCTGTGAACCAAGAGGACAGAGCTTAACTGCAGAATACTTATTTCCTTACAAGAACTTAAAAACATGTTTTTGAGTATTTTGTTGTTCTTAGTATACTATGTATATTAAGAAAAAACGGCAAAATATAAACCCCGCCCACTCACCCTATCTCAATTCTTATAAACTTGAACCATGTTTAAAATGGTAAATTTTTGTAAGCAAATATGGATGTTGTATTTAGGCTTCAACCCTCGAAAACTTCATTATTATTTAGATCAGGGCAGGTATGGGTGGGGCTTAGTCTTTGGTTTTAATTTTTTCTTAATATACTTACATAGTATTTTTTGAATAACATGATACCCACATGGTAATTTCTTGTAGAGAAATAATAAGGATTTTGCAATGAAATTCCGCTCTCGACGATAAAAAAAATCATTCCAATTGAGATAGGGTGGGTGGGCGAGTCTTATATTTTGTCTTTTTCTTTAATATACGTAGTGGTTTTTTCAGAACAAGAAACTTAAAACATGTTTAAAATGGTAAATTATTGTAGACAAATATGGATCTTGCAATTAAGCCCCGCCCCTCGTTCTGACAACGAATGAAATTCATCACAATTAAGAATTGAAAATTGAGCAACACGATACCCAAAAACATGTTTTTAATTTCTCGTAGAGAAATACGGATTTTGCAGTTAAGCTCCGCCTTCTTGGCCCATGACGAATAAAGAAAAATCATCACAATAGAGATAGGGTGGGTGGGCGGGGCGTACATTTTGCTTTTTTTTATAAATATGTGTAGTCATCTTTTCTCAACAAGAAACTTAAAACATGTTTAAAATGGTAAATTTGTATAGGGAAATATCGATTTTACAATTAAGCTCCACCCCTCGGCTTACGACCAATAAAAAAATCATCAGAATTGAGACCGGGCGGTTGGGGGGGGGGGTTATTTTGTCTTTTTCTTTTCTTAATATAGATAGCCATCTTTTCACAACAAGAAACATAGAAAATGGTTAAAATGGTACATCTTTGTAAAGAAATATGGATTTTGCAATTTATGGGGCAGAGCCTAATTGCAAAATCGTATTTACTTATACAAATTTTCCATTTTAAACATATATTTAGTTTCATGTTGTGAAACGAAGTCTACACATTTTAAAGAAGTCTACATATATATTAAAGCAAAAATGCAAAATGTACCTATTATGAAAATTCATGTAATAATTTTAACATATAAAAATCAAATTTTAGCACTACTAGAAACGGAATGACAAAATCTTTATGATAATTTGTGTAAGGTCCATGTGTCAACTTCTTCAGAAATCGGTAGGTTTTTGGATAATAGACAACATTGCCGCAAATTCTCCCATTTAAAATGCATTGCTTAAAAATTTTGCACGCCACCAAGTCAAACCAGAACGCACAATAGACTTCGCGGACTTTCATCATAAATGCTCTTGTGCAGTGCAGTACAGATTACATTCTAAACAAAATAAGTGTTGGAAGTTAATTAATGAATTAAAGAAAATGTGACTACTACTACAAGATAAATTTGATAAAATGCAAATTCTCAAATAATGCAACAGAAAAGGCAGTTGGTAAATCTGGTGACTAAATTTTGACGTTTTCAAATTGAATGATGATGACTAAATAGGAGCATATTCCACAGAAGATCTAAAACGAAAAAATTTACCCAAATACAAAATCATTTTCAATATTCTGTTACCGAATACAGAAGACTTTCAGTAATCCCAAGCATATTCAACGCCGTAAATCCTACTTCCTCTTGGAGAAGTTGCACAGAAAATTTTAAAACCTTAAACAATATGTATCACGTAATATCTACACCAGTTAATTTTCTAGTTACCTTCATTAAAGACTTCTCCGTAGTACAGATATATTCATTTAAAAAACAAGACAATTTTGCAGCTTCGTTCTTTGTGGACACACAAACATAAACAATTACGACAATTTGCAATGTACAGCCGCCACCATTACCAAGATTTGCAAGTTTTGCAATAATTCCTTCATCTTTAATAATCGCATAGGCACTTGTTATTAACCACAGTGAATTACAAGCAATAGTTACAAAAATCTGTGCAGAAAATACATCGTTAACTGTGCGACTCATTAGCCAAAGTTTGTGGTAAACAGTTCTCACAACTTCTAGATCGTCGTCAGTTTTGTAACTGGACTGCTCTTTGTGAAATCTGAAGCTCCCATTTTGTTTGTGCAGCAACTGCTTTACTTTCTGATTTAACATGCAAAATCTTCGTTTTAGCAATAGAACAAAGAAACTGTACTCAATAATGAACAGAGTACTCGTTACTACTACATAAGCCAAAAGTGAAAATTGCACTGCATCAAAATTTATACTTGAAAACACCATATGTAAAAAAGTATAGCTGCCAAACAACGTGAAATTTAGAATAACGAATACCCCCGTCAAGAATATAAACTTTCTATTCATTTCGTAACTTTTACATAAATTAGCGTGAACTAAAAAAAAATTGTCCAGGCGGAGGAATTTATTAATTATAGCCACCATCTACAAAAATTTTAACAAAAATTGGTTTTATAAGTCTAAACTAATACTTACATCATTTCGTTTCAGAACTGAACAGCATAAAATAACTAGATGCCCCACGTAAGTAGAATATATAGCAGCATTAAAAACAATTTTCATCATTAAACTTGTCGTGTGTAGTACTTCTGAATTTACTCCACAAAAATATAGCGCAGCCAGAAATAACAGTAATAATAAAAAACTCCAAACTGTTATAAGTGTATTAGTTTTGCAAACGGGGTTTATTCTATAAGGAGCTAAACCCAACAAACTTAAAAAGTAAAAGAAAATTTTAAAACCATTGCTATAAGCGTGTGTGTCGGATGACATTTTACCAAATAATGCTTTGATCCAATTATGCGTTTGTTGATTAAAATCTAAACAATTTAAAAATGTTTATAAACAGTGTTTGAATATGGTGAACATGCTAAGGTTATAGGAATGTCATTGGTGCGTTGTTTTAATTTGTAGTTCTAAACAATATTTTGTTTTATTAATCGATTTTTTCAAACTGTATGCTGTTATAGATGATTGTTACTTGATCGACTCTAAAAGATCACGTGCTTTGTCAAAACTTCAAAAAATTGTAGGTTACGATGTTATGCTACGTTTTAACTTCATTCACGCAACAATTTTCTCGGCTGTGTCTGAAGTATTCTAAACGTGGCATTAAGTACAACCGTCCTTTTGTTCGTATTAAGTCAAACTAATATTCATAAGCAATTTCTTAATACATCCTAGTGAATAAATAATTAGCAATAAACTTCATCGCTCCACATTCTTAATATTATATTAGACACCGGTTGACAAAGTTAACATGACAGATTGCTGCTAGATTATTCATTAATTCCACAACAAGACACTGACTCCAATTATGAACTAAATAATTTATTAATTGAAACCGTGAAACTTAAGCTAATCACTGATCAGACTCGTTGCTCGCTTAGGCTGCGTTAAAAATCCTGACACTGTACGGGTCCAGATCGTTGTCTGTATGAATGTTGCACAATCTAATTAACTATCACTAAAAGTATAAGTAGGTTATGAAAATACATAGCCATTAAAAAAATGTTGTTACTAAATTTTAAATGTTGCTTTTTGCCCTTAAATAAAAACCATAAATAGCTATTTATATAAGAACAACTATGTAAAAATAATTTTATACTTGTTATACATGAAACACTTACAGGCACGCAAGCATTTACAGTTAACATAAAGTGATACTACCGTTTAACCTACTTTATTTTTGCATAAAATAAATAAACTGATGTGGATAAGCATATTTTTTTATGGTTATAGTGACCGATACCACGGTATTTTCAAACGTTACATTTTTTTTTCACCTTGAACTAATTTTTTATTCTTAATTTTATATCAAACTGTAATCAGAAACTAACGCAGTCTTTATCCATGCGCGGTTTTTAACTACGCTGCACCCCATGTTCGTAACGTCTGGTTTCTAAAGCAACAACTTTCAGTTATGATTTTGAAAATGCTTCTTAGTCTATGCCACACACATTCTTGGCGTAAATAACCTTTAAGTAAAGTTATTTAGTAATTATAATCCCGTTTGGAAGACAGCTTCCCAAAAATTGCAAAAACTCATATCCCGGAGTGCTCGCACGGCATCCTCCACCTAAATCCATACTCAAGCCCTGATTGTTATGGATAAAACCACACCGCCGTCTTCAAATGCCACCTCCGCAATCTAATTTCGTTAAATAATTTAGAATATTGCGAGAGAAAGCCAGGATATATAGGTTTTAGTGGTCTCGCGAGTACTGTAACCATATTTCCATTGTCATCCCTTACGGTTTGTTTAAAATATGTTCATCTACCACAGAATTTATTCGAGGTGTATTATGGAATCGAAAAAAGAACACACGTGTCCTAGTAGTTCACCCTGAAACATCGATCTTTAAGAATTCAGCTTGAATACACTCGGGCCCGGTTCTCTTGAGAGGATATGGTAAAATAACCCGCAGGGATTTGGCATTGTTATCATTTTCCAGCTGGCTGCTCTTATCAGTAATTATTAGAGCAGATGGTTGAGGCTTGGAGAAAGCGATACGCACAGGGGATTGAAAATAACAAAACAGCCAGAACAAGTTTGTGTTTACAATGCATTATTGTGTTATGTTTACTTGTAAACATGACTTTTGGTGTGATTTTGTAAATCGACGTTCTTAGACCCTATTAAAATTATCCCTTTCCTCTATAACCTTCGAGCTTGTAATTCGGACTTCGGTGATTATACAATTAATATTGTTGAATTAATAGAACATAGAAAATTGGGAGTAATATTTGATTACAAGACTACGTTCGTAGAACATCTATCTATATAATATAATACCGAGTGACCAATAATGTTTGTGTTTTTTTTATCTGGTTGGGAACCTATTTCAAATTTTATGATGGCATACCTGATAGTCAATGTGACATTTATAACAGCTGATCACGTGTTTTTCAACCAATCACCAGTTTTGTATATGTGTGAGTCACGTGCAACAGCAGTTTGTGAATCATTCAGTTCGTTTATGAATTTATAGCTGGTGTAAAAATATAGGGATATTTTAAAATTTCCAATCTAGTTTTCGTTGCCCATTACGTCACCAAATTACGTAGATCGTCTTTCAGAACATACAAGTTATGAGCTACTTTTGGGCCGAATTTGTTTTGTCAACAAATCCAAATTTTCCACATCTTTATTTTTTCATGAAATGTATTATAATTATACATATAACAGTAATTATTGTAAATAAAATGTTTTTAATGAAAATGTTGTTTCAATGTATCCGTTTTTAGTGAAATGTATTTAAATACTTGACGCATTTCCCGCGTTTATGAATAATTGTGCGTCCTGATGAAAGGTGTCGCTTCTGGCGTGCTGTTCTCAAATTAGTTATAGCCCCTCCAATTTTACAATATACCCATTCATGTAAAAAAAAAGATATCGACGAGAAAACTTTCCGAGTGGAAATGGGACACAATGATGTTGTACACGCAACTGGGGGGTTAACTTGAAACCAATGAGGTTAAGAAACACGACTTGACAGCAATAGCGGAAGCCACAACATAAACGTTTTATTCACTTGATTCCGCAATCTATTTCATAGACAATCATCCAACTGTCATATTGGGGCCATAACGGAAATACCCGTCAATGTGTCATGTCACGTACTTGTAACGCTTGTTTACCTGTACTGGCGCGGGCGCCAGGCGGGGCCACCAAACTCAAGAAAAAAAGCTGCAACTCAGTTGGGCACCTCTTAGTGCTCAGCTACAAAAAAAATTGCCTAACTTTGAATGAAATCAAATAAAATGTTGTGAATTAATGAAAATATCTGAATATCACACATTTAACAAAAACAAAGAAAAATCTGAATTAGAGTGTAACTGGAATATAAAATACACAAGTTATTACGGACGTGTGACGGCAAATTTAAATTATGATGGTTAACAAGAGAACAAAATTTTAATAAAACCCTATGCAGTGAGGCGCACAGCGACAGCGGCACCAGAGCGCTATAAGAGTGTGACGATTGAACTATATCAATTTCATTCTAGACCACAGCAAAAATAGCCATGGGGGCGTTGTAGCCCGAGCGAAATTTGGGGCTCCTGGTTGTAGCTGTTCTCCCCCTACGACGGTGATTCTATTCTATAGGTAAGTACTGCCACACAGCACCCCTCCATTACGAACATGCCGTACGAGCAGGCCGTTACGGTCGCAAACTCGTGGTTGGGTCCCGGCCATTAGGCCAAGCCGAGAGCGTCACGTCATCCGACCACCCTTGACTTCTATTCTAGAACTGCGTCCTTTGAACAGATGGCGCGACCGCCAACTTTACAAGGAACCGCGCACTTCGCTTCCGCCACATGTTTCTGTGTTATTTACCTCAATTCCAAATAAATGTTCAATTTCTATGATATTAAACTACAACCGTACAAATGTTAAAGTTTCAAAAGGAGCAATAAACCACATTTAAATTCGTCATACATTCTGGTGAAATTTGAAACAGCAAAGAATTCTTATCTGAGATTAAAATTGGGCATCAAACAATTTATATGATAGCAGCATTAATGAACAAAATATTTACATGAAAAAAAAAACTAGCAAAGAATTATAAAAGCAGAAAAGATCTGGTGTGAAATAAAACTTGTGCAGACAAAAGATTACGTGAGGTTTGGAACAGCAGAGCATGAAAATTTACGTTCAATTTAAATAAAAAGACAACAAAGAAAATTACTGAGACTAAAATTGTGAGATAGAGAAAAATTGCATGAGGAAAAAAATTACAAATCTAACAAAATTACATGATGTTAAGAATTTAATATTAGCAACACTTTGTCAACAATTCAAACAATAATTAAAACAATTAGATTTGAGAGTTTATATCGTGGACTATCCCCAGCTTATCCCAAACAAAACACATGATAAATAAACACAAAAAGCATCCAGTGTCGCGAGAAATGCTTCTCGGTGGTGTAATTTCCAACGTCGTGAGAAAATATGTCTCGGTGATGTGATAATAATATATTTAACTGCCGTAAATGAACTATTAGCAACTTTGTGTGAGAAATTAAGAAGTGTTATAATGTAACACTTAAGTATAAAATGAAATCTCCTAGCAAATACTTTATCTGAACAAATCTCATAACTGTTAAATTGTGTTCGAATCAGTTAACGTTTAAAATCCTGACACGAACTGTGAATTTACAAACGATAAAACAAATGCACACCACGTGTTAGCGTCGGTCGAAAATTGGCATATTTCCGTTTGGAAAAACCGCAAGAATTAGCTGCGCGTGTTGGGGAAACTGTAGCATCGTAATCGTTACGATTAATATTCATTAAACAATTGCTTCCCGTTTTTACTTCCTGAGCGTAAGCAAAGGAAGTATTGTAATCGAGTCCGTCGGCCGACTCTCTACTTTTACGTTTTCTCGATCTTTCATGACCCCTAGAAGACGAAGAAATAGGTCTGCCATTTCCGTCTGTCTGTCCGTCTGTCCGTCTGTCTATCTGTCTGCCGTCCCGGATTTTTATTAAACAGATAATCTCCGAAAGTACTGAACCGAATGTTGTGAAATTTTGTACTTATATTAGGAATATCATGTAGATGGTAAAACGCTAACCAAAATGTCTCTAATCATCCCCACCACTAATGCGATGACGTCACTTCAAAATTGTACATAGTAAATGGGTTTTAAATTGTATAAAATAACATAGTCCTACACATGTAGTTTATGACTCCGAATTGAGTTTTTACCCGAAACGTCCAGATTTTTGGAAAAAAAATCAAAATTTTAAACAACATTTTGCAATTTAATTTTGAATCTGCTGACCCGAACGCTTTGAAATGTTGTGGATGTTTTAAGGCTATAAAGAGCATTATAAATCTTTAGTCAAAATATATTTGATTATCCCCTCCAAAAACTTGATGACGTCAGCTCAAAAGTTTGCCGAATAAATCCTATCTAAAATGTACAAAATATGATGAGTCTGTACTTGTGATCTATCACTTCACTCATATTTTTTGAATTTGCATATACAGGGTGACTCAAAAAAATTAATGAACACGTAAATTTATTTTACTGATTTACTCAGGAACTACAAAACCGAATATTTCAAAATCTTGAAGATGTTTTAAAATTATAACAAGCATGGTAAATTTTTGTTCAAAATGCATTTGGTCGTCCCCCCTAAAAAAATTATGACGTCACCACAAAATTTGCTTAATAGGTCCTATCTAAAATGTACAAAATATGGTGAGTCTCTTCCTGTGATTTATCATTCCATTCAAATTTTTTCGATGTGCATACACAGGGTGACTCAACAAATTAATGAATGCGTGAATTTATTTTATTGAGTTAATCAGGAACTACAAAACTGAATGTTTTGAAATCTTGCAGATGTTTTAAGGTTATAAAGAGCATAATAAATCTTTAGTCAACATATATTTGCTTATCCCCTCAAAAAAATTGATGACGCCAGCTCGAAAGTTTGTCGAATAAATCCTATCTAAACTGTACAAAATATTGTGAGTCTGTACTTGTGATTTATCACTCCATTCATATTTTTTGGATTTGCATATACCGGGTGACTCAAAAAAAATAATGAATGCGAAAAGAGTCGTCACGTTTCCGAAAGCCAGGGAAGTACTGTCTAAACTCTTTAGACCAATTTTTTTAACTACCAAACCAACTAAACATAATCTAGCTTCCTTACTGCATGCTTTCACCCACCAAACCAAAACAACAGTGACACGCCACTTCATTACCAACCCCCTCTCACCAGATACTACTCACAAATTCCTCTACGAGAACTAAACGTGCACATGGTTGCCTATGTTTCAGCGCGAAATTTTAATTCAAATTTGGTCACCACAACATACTTCAGGGATTTAAAACAATAAAGCCAGTTAATCTGTTTTACGCAATGATACATTGCGATAAATTTACTGTGATGGTGTAATTTATAAAGCCACCCCGATTCATCATTTCCTCGATCACGAATATGTACCTACGGTGGACGGGAAAGACAACATCTGCAGAGGGTACAGTGCTGGATCCCCTATCAAAACGATAACTCAACCAACACCATAGAACCTACCCACTAAATCCATGCCATTGACCCACAATTCTGGCTCGCTTTTCAACAAAAAAGCTAGAACTTCTTGAATAGCGTAATCGACTCCTTCGCCTACATTTTCGCAGAATACGAGATAGAAACCGGAAACCACACCTCCACCTCGATGCCAACATACCAATTAACACCAACTGACCTCAACTACTGGAAAAATAAACCTAGAAAATTGGTCTAACTCAAGTAATGGAAGAATTGAACTCCATCGTCATGCACGATATATGTACCACCAACAAAGACTGGATAACCAATGTAAGAACTCTTCATTTACGACGAGCACCGAACTCAGCCCGCGGTAATTTGCCCATTCGGTATTTTCTGATTTTTAGATTTTTTCTTCAGACTGCAAATTTTCCAGGAATTTTTCAAAAGTTAATGAACCAGTTCAGATTGAATCTATTGCAGATGAGGACCATCCATGATACCGCTTATGAAAATCCAAAAAAAATAACCTTGCTGCCGTCCTTACTTTAGGTCAAATCTACTAGGACCGCCTTGCTCCGGGAGAACGGTCTCGAAGAAAACCTGTAATGTATATACCACTTGTTCACAGGCCCCAGCAGTAACTACTCTATTACATAGTGGAAAGCACTTTCCAGTTTCTAGTTTGTCAAGAAAATTCTTGGATAGATAGAAGATTTTCATGATAACTGAAACTTGGTCCACCCGAACGACGCTTCTAAAGATACCTACAGGGCGTGGATACGTCAACTGCAACCATACAACCTGATCCATAGGTCGGGCCGAAAACCGGGATGCGCACCGAAAGTTGGGGCCGAATCCGCGACCGCCGTGCCGACGTTGCCGGAAAACCGAGAATTCTTTTTCGAGTCTTGGCCTGAGAAGTGCTGTGGCTGCTTTAAAAAAAGTTTTGGGAAGTACAGAACCCCAGTTAAGACCAACCACCGTAAGTACCGTTTTAGGTTTTCTGCTTGTTTGCGAATCGTTTTTTGACGTCGTCCAGAAGGGAACGACCGTGCCGGACATTTTATTCTTTTTTTTTTTTTGTTAATCCGAATTGTTATTTTATTTTTCAGAATTAGCCGTGTAGCTGGTGGCAGGGAATAAAAAATCGATTGTTTTTTTTTATTTTTCTTCTTTCCGCGGGCACCCACGAAACCACTTGGAGATCCATGTCTCCAGTTTTAGGGCCACCCTGGTGCTCTCTCCCCGGAGACGAATCACGAGCATCGCCGCTCCCAACTGAAGGCGCCACCCCCGGTGGCGTAAAAGTGGCTTAGAAGCCTAGGTCGGCCAGACGTGTTTCTTTTCAGCGGCACTAGTCGGCCCAGGGCTTGGCACTGAAGCACGCCACCCCCACGGGATATCGCCGAAACTCTGGACCGTCACGAATCCGCCGCTTCCGGAGTTTCGTCGCACCATAAATCAAAGAAATTATACGGCCTTTCTTTAACCTATGTTATTTATGTCATTAGAGAAAATAAAAACTAAACTTTAAGTGCAAACTCTGCCCCGAAATGTGTTACTGCCAAGGAAATTCTTTACAATTAACCTAATAATTTAAAAATTCTTGTATTAGGGAGATAGAACTAACTGTACAAAATTTCTGAGAATTACTGTGAACACAATCATCATCATTCCACTCAATATGAGGAAAATTAAGATCTCCAGCAATAATGTACGTCTCAGGAAAACAATCAAAAATTGATTCTAAATCTTGACAGAAATGTTACAGTCATCTTATTGAAAACATAAAGGTATGAATTTTTGGTATTTTGAATTATTGTACTAAATGTATTAGGTCATAATTTAATTGAGATATTAGGTGTAGAGTAAATATTTCCTATTTAATACAGAATTTTGTTTAAATCGTGTGATGTAATTGAGAGGAAAAACAGAAGGAGTG
Source organism: Zophobas atratus (assembly GCA_022388445.1). Taxonomy (NCBI): domain Eukaryota; kingdom Metazoa; phylum Arthropoda; class Insecta; order Coleoptera; family Tenebrionidae; genus Zophobas; species Zophobas atratus. The sequence goes on along the minus strand of CM039449.1, from coordinate 30,209,101 downwards.
GAATATGTACCATAAATTAATAATGTATTTGCAGGTCAATCTTAGGTTAGTGTTCAAAATTTATAAATAGTCAATTTTCGTTTTTGTGTCAAACTATTATAAATTTCTCCTGTGTTGTAAATTTATAAACGTAGTGAAATTTCTGGCGAAATAAACAAAACTACGTTGGGTTCTAGTCCTTTCTCACTAGCAGAGTTTTTTCGACATAATATTGTTTATTTCGTATGATTTTTATAAATTTGACCTAACAGGAGGCTCTGGAAACAAAAATCAAAAATGTGAAAAACGTCTACCTCCCAGGCGCCATTTTATTGAATTTAACAAAATATATTTTTTTAAGAGAACACATTCTTACAACTTTATTTACGTAGATTCCCCAAGAATACTAATCGTATCCAATGCACATAATAATAAATAATCCAAATTAGGAAACGTTACAATTTCCATTGTCCGACCCATAAATCAAAGAAATTATTGACACCCAGACGACTCTAACCTAGGTTATTTACGTCAACACAGTCCTCCTCCAGATGTGCTCTTGCCAAGGAAGTTCTTTATAATTAACCTAAACATTTTTGTAATTAACAACACCGACATAACTTGTCTCCACAATGCTGGGTTTTTAGAATGTGAACTGTGACTTTAATTACTGTTTAGTAATCTTCTAGTATTAAAAATTACAACATAAAAGTCGTCTTTTCTAAAGCTACGTTTGCATGTAGGTAGATTACACTGCATTCAGGTTTTTCTTAAAGACATTTTTTTAATCCTGTTGGCGAGTGATCGAGATTAAAAATTATGTTGACAATCCAACTCGAAAATTCTTAACCAATACAATGGCAGAATTGTTTGAAATTTGTCCAATGGCATTCACCGAAAAATTTTTTCAGTGAAAAAACATTCTTCTGTCAGGCAACAACACTGTTTTTCAGCGAAATAAATTATGTCAAATTAATTTGTCAAACTTGTCAAATGAACTTTAATAAAAAAAACGATAATACAAATTACTTTTCTGTTGGCGTTAAAGGCATAATCTTCAAAAATACTGACCACCTCGTTCATTTCGACTGCTTTATTTAGAGGAAACTTGCGTATTTCACAAAATTCTGTAAACTGCTTCCAAATTGAATCTTGCGTTCTTGCGGTCTTTCGGCACTGACTTTCTTTCACTGCATTTCGAATTTCATACACAGTCTTGTTACCAAATCTTGCTCCCACAATTAAGAAAATCAACCAGCAGCACACACAAAATTTGATGTTTAGAAATTTATTTACGTTTTGCCTTGTTGTTTTGTTACTATTTAGACTAAGTAGGTATGGTTACTCAACGAATACGCTAACTATAAATTATGTGAATTATTGTCCGTAAAAAGTAAATAAAAATTTTCTCTTTGGATTGTCAAGCCGAATATAACTCGTGATCTGATTTTTTCTGCAAAATTTGTGTGAAAATTAACTCGTAGCTGTTGCTTTTGGAAAATCACACTCGTCTCCTTCGTCGACTCGTGTGATTTTCGTCGCAACAGCTACTCGTTAATTTGTGTCACAAATTTTGTCGGAAAAAATCAGACCACTTGTTATATTATATTTGACAATTTTTTTTATTAATTTTCGATTTTGCTTTTACATCAGCCCACGTCCTCCTTCCCTCTAACCCGATATATTTTAAACCGAGCTTCTTCGTCTCGGTTGAAAGCTCCTGAAAGCTTTTCTTCCAGTAATTTAAGTCAAACACGATGCAGACCGCTCCTTAATTGGGTTTGTGGGCCGCAACTTGCTGACAGTAGACGCTTTGAGGTCAACACGGCTTATCTAGGGTCAGGTTTCATCGGCGTTGCATTTAATTTGACAAGGGACGGCCCATAACGGCTTTAAAATTTCCAACTTCCGTTTCATTGTTGAAAACTGATACGTTCAGGTCGAGTCGTAGCCCTGGGACAAGCAGGAAATTTTCTTTTTGGCACACAATAAAAAAAGACTTCAATTTTCTCAAGAGTCGTAAATTGTCGGGACGTCCAGACCGAAAATATCAGAACAACTCTTTGATACTAATACTGTGTCTCGGTAAATGATTTATGAAGAAGGGCGACACTTTGCCTATCGTGCGAATGCTTTGAAATGGAAATTACTTCTAAAGCAGGGTTTTTTAAATATTTTATCGCATCGCGATTTGATGAGGAAAATACAAAGGGTAGTTTTCGAAGGTAATCAACCGTGAGGTGCAGCAGAACCAGAAAAAAAAGGAAAAGAAATGCAAATGAAAATTAATACAGACTAAACAGTGGAAATATAAATTTGTGCTGTGCAAACGTAACACTCTGTTGGATATGCAAACGCATAACTTGGCTCCCGCACTGAAAATATCAAATGCATTTTTCCACCAGTTTTTGAATACTAATTGTATTTGAACATAGAAATGAAAAGAGCATCTCGCTAACTTTTGCATTACCACTTTTGAATTATGATGTTTGAAATTTATATTTTTATATTAATCGCTCGGAGCATATGACTTCTAGTCATATGCCTGCACTAACAGCCTCTAAAACCTGGTGAACTCTCCAAGAAACCCATGAATTGGTTTTCCAGTAGCTCCAGGGAACACAAACTTTAAGACAAAAAACAAATGTTGTGAATTGATATCTCACTTGTAAACAATAGACCTTCAACGCAAACTAATCATTGTAGACTTGGCGATCAAAGCTGTCACTAAAGTGGAGTAGGTAGACACAATATTATTAATTATTATTAGGTTTTTATTAAAAAAAAATATATATATCTAATTAATTTTTTTTTGTTGTTAATATATGTAGTTCTAGGTGCAATTTGTTTTTTTAAGAATATAAATAAAATTCAATTGTGCAAATGTCTTCTCATCTGATTTCTATATCTAACTAGGTAGTACTGCACCGGTAGTGTTTTAGACTCTAGTTGTCGCTGCGCTTCATTATTGCATTTGTGCGCTTCCACGTACACTTTTCGGGTTCTAATATCTTTTCCTTGGCACAATGGGAAAAGAAAAACGCCAAAAATGCCACAAACCCTCACATTCGTCACAGTCGCGAGACACTGGACTTACAGACCGTGAGCTGTTCCGACGCGTAAAGGCGTTAGAACAGCTGATCACCGACCGCCATCATCGCCGCAGCTGTTCGCGTTCCTCGCCTTCGAGTGAACTTGACCATGCAGCCTCGGAACAGAGTTTCAGTCAGTGCCGTCGAGCAGCGCAATCGCCTGATTGGACTCCGGCACCCCAACATGGCGAGGTCAACACCCCTCAGGGAAGTGTTTCGCCAGCATTATTACAATCATCCTACCTCAACCATAAATGCACGACATATGTATCCTGGTCTCTAGACCCCGTCTCGCTCGCGGTAGACGCATTTACGCTGTCATGGAGCCAATTCTTTTTCTATGCGTTTCCACCCTTCTCACTTATATTGAGAATGTTAAATAAGATAATTCTTAAAAGAGCAGAGGATATCTTGGTAGTTCCAGAATGGCTCACTCAACCGTGGTACCCACTGTTCCAACAAATTTTACTTGTTAATCCTATACATTTGGGACCTAGTACTCAACTACTTTCTTCTCGTTTCAGTCTAGTTCAACAACTTGGGATCCCGCAATAGTTCTTCAGTAACCGAGGGCTCCTCCTCCTATCAGTGAACTCCCACTGGAAATATTGACCTTAAAATTGGCTACCTTACTGGCCCTCACAACAGCTCACAGAATACAAACCTTATCTTTGCTTCGTGTTTCTTATTTGCGTTTTACTGCTTCCAAGGTTTGAACCACAGTGGTGGGCCCTACTAAGATCTCCTTAAGAGATGGCATTTATCCCAATCTCGAATGTAATATTTTTACAGAAGGCCGCAGCTGTGTGTCTTTACAACCGTTTGCCTCTATCTCGAGACCACTCAATGTTTAAGTGGGAAGAAATTGTACAGTAAGCATTCATTTAGTTATTGTAGAGTAAGCGTTAAGTTACGAAATACTAATATAGCATAAGTCAGCAACTAACATAGGATAGGAAGTGATAATTTATAAGCAGTCACGAATGTACATCGGTAGTGAATATATGGGTATAAAAGGTTAAGGGTGTCTTCTTCCAATGGTCCCATCAAAATAAATCAACATTTATTACATGGCGACCCTGCCATCCAAGATCCTGCCATCGAAGAACTCTTTTCGTAAAAAGGACACAACCGGAAAAAAATGGGTACGCAGCAATCCAATGAAGACATTGTCATAAACAGCAATGCTGGCGAGGTCCAGAACTCAGTATCAGCAACCCCAGAAAATTTAACGTTGCACGAGATCACGACAATAACTATCGTAGTGATCTTAGTCGGATTGTTTGCCGTGTTCGTGGGAAAGATTTGCAAGAAATGGTTGGACAAGAAAATTGTACGAGAGATTGGGAGATCCCAAAGCCAGGAAGCAGTCTAAGAGGAAAACAACAGCGATGCCACCCATAGCAGCAGAAGTCAGTCCCAAGGAGCCCTACCAGCGCTCCTTCCTGCTCCACGTACTTGCGGAATCAACAGCAGATCAACGTGGGAGAAGATCGCGTCAAAGTAAGTGTACTTTGGTGCAAACAGATTAATTACTAGTGGTGGATTAATGACTTTCATGATCGATAGTAAATAAGTAAAATAAGTTAAAAAACTGGGTATGAGTTTCAATATTGAACTATTCAAACAATTACTTGAGGAATTACGAGTGTTTTCGCGAAACCTTGTTAAAGATTCGCACGAAAGACGGACGGATATTCAGAAGGTGACTAAAAAACGTGAGAAATTAGACAAGCTTACGGAAAGTTTTGAGACGTTAAAGACAAATTTCAATAAAGAAACTCACAACCCTGAAACCATTAGTAAAGTCAAAATTTATGTAGGTAATATTGTTAAATTAATTGACGAAATAGACAAAGTTTTACAAGATAGGTTAAATAATATTAGTGTAGAAAATAACAGAGAAAAGCTCTCAACAATGACGGAAAAATTCAATTTAAAAACCGCAACGAGCTTGTTGCCTTTGATGAATGGTAACGAAAGTGTCACTAAACAGCTGATTGATGCCATAGAACTGTATGATTCGTTGCTAGACAATGATGGGAAACAAGCTCTTACTAACTATGTCCTTAAAGCTAGGTTAACAGAAAGCGCGAAAATTAGGTTAAAGAATGTGTATGCTTCAAATGCTCTTTTAGTCCAGGATATGAGACGTTTCTTACTGACTACAAAGTCAGCCGCATCTTTATCCACACAGTTAGTTCAAATTAGGCAAAATAACATGTCGATTGAGGATTTTGGGAAAAAGACCAAAAAGTTACTCGTTGAGCCGACGATTGCTCAAGCCGACGGAAATAGTGAGGCACTCCAAATCTTAAGAGAAATAAACGAAAAGTTGGCTATAAATGCGTTTGCAAACGGTTTGCAGAATCCTGAGCTTCGCACTATCATAAAAGCACAAAATTATTCAAAATTAAATGAAGCGATCCGTGGATCTAAAGACGAAGATGCTTCCACACAGTCTAGTAGAGTTTTCAGTTTGCGTAGAGGAAGTTATCATAACCCAGTCAGAGGCAGTAATCATAACTATAGAAATAATCAAGGATCGAATTACGGAAATTTTAATAGGCATAATAGTTCCTGTAATCGGGGAAATTTTGAAAATTATTAAACGCGGAATCCACAAATACAATTCCAATCTAGATCAAATAATTTTGGAAGTCGTGGTAACTACAGAGGCACAAACTACAGAGGTCTTAACAACAATAAAAGTAACAATAATAACAGATATAACGACAGGCATGAATATAATTATACAAGTTATAACAGAAACCACCATTCGCGAGGTTATTTTATGTCAAATTCGGAAACCGGCAATACAAGCACAAATGTGAATAGTGAAAATAATAAGTCATCGTTTTTTCGTGAATCAAGACACTAATTGCAAACTTGATGATGCAGCAGTTCTGAATGTAGATAGTCTAAATTATGTGAAATTAATACATGGGGAGAATGAATTAAAATTTTTATTAGATTCAGGAGCGTCAGTTAGTGTTATTTTTCCAAATTCTAAATTAGTAGGATGTCAGTTCATTGATCGAAACAGGAAAATTGCAATAAACGGAATTGCAGGTTCAACAATTTCCCAAGGTGCATGTGACTTAAAGTTAAAGGTAAATGACATAGAGTTCAATCAAGAATTTTTGCTGATAGATAAATTTGCAAGCGGAATTGATGGAATAATCGGTTCAAATTTCTTTACTAAGCATAATGCGATAATTGATTACGAAGTACTTGTTTTCATTTTATGTTGATGACTGAAAAATTGCAATACCAATAGAGTCAAGTTACGAAGTTTATGCGGAAATACCGGCTAGGTGTGAAATTATTAAATATTGCTACGTCAAAGATGACGACGAATATGTAGTCTTTCCGGAAGAATTATGTCAAGGAGTTTATGTAGCAGCCGCATTAACAAAGTCAAGGTCAAGTAAAATTCCTGTAAAAATACTTAATGTTAGAGATGAAGACATAAAAATGAAAAATGTTAAACCTAAATTGGAAAAGTCAGTTGATTATTACATTTTTAATTTTGACAACAATCCACAATCGGTAAATAGGGTAGATAAGCTATTAAATAATTTAGATATGAGAAATTTGAATAAGGAAGAGGAAATGTCAATTCAGAAAATATGCGCCAAGTATTCAGACGTTTTTTATCTTGAAAACGATCCACTTACAGTGACCAACATTTATAAACAGAGTATTAAGTTGCAAAACAACACAACACCTGTTTACAGAAAACCGTACCGCCTTCCCCAATCACAAAAAAGTGAAACACACACGCAAATTGACAAAATGTTGAAAGATGGGATAATCGAAGAGGCCAAGTCTTCAGCATGGTCCTCTACATTATTAATTTTTCCGAAAAAATCTGGTCCTAATGGTGAAAAGAAATGGCGAATTGTAATCGATTATCGTGAGTTGAATAAACAAATTGAAGACGATAAATTTCCTTTACCATCTATCATTGAGATTTTGGATTCATTGTCAGGAGCTATGTATTTCTCACATTTAGATCTGTCCCAAGGATTTTATCAAATTGAAATTGATCCAGAGAGTAGACCGTGTACAGCATTTACCGACAGAGGTCATTATCAAATGAAGCGTCTGCCAATGGGATTAAAAATGTGAAAGCATATGTTTTGTCTTTAGTATATATCTGTCCGCCTCTAGTCTAATAAATTTTCTAAAAAAATATAGTAAGTTTTGAGAAAACGCATTTAAAACCATTTTTCTATGTATTAATAGTAACAAAAGCGAGCTCACGAAAGCGGAAAAAAAATCCAATGTGTTATTTACATTTATTTTACTTCATACTGTGTCAAATTTGATGTTTTACTGGATTCGAACGAGTCCGGTAAAATAAAAAAAACGGACAAATCCGGTAAAATTGAGCCAAGAAGGACAAGTCCTGTAAAGTGTTACAATGTGTTTAAACATTTGATGTTGAGGTGCACGAATAAACAAATTAAAACATTTGCCAAACAGCGGTTGCTAACGATGTCAGAAAAAATGATTCGATTTGAAGTTTTTCTCAAAATAGTAATTATTTTATCGAATAAAAGTATATCTTGACAGTATGAAATAAAATCCATAACGACATACGTCCGTTAACTCTTTTCGCAGTACTGGTTTCGAAATTAAAAACTCGGCTCCCTACGGTCGCCTCGTTCTAAAACATCTCACCCGTACTGTAAAATTTGTCTTACCGGACGGTATTTATAATAACGTTATTTACTATTTACGTTTTCATTATCACTAACAAGTATTTAAAATAACAAGTAATAATTTGTTTGTATTATTTATTCATTATAATAATTCCATTTATTTATCAGAAACTTTTAAACGAAACAAAATCTAACTGACTAGAAATAACGGCAGAGTTGTGTTAGGCTCATCTGGTAACGTTGTAAATAGTCTAAATGCTTACTATGAGATTTTTACACATTTTTTTCGTCGCGCTATATCGAGTGGTAGATTTACCCTCTGTATTGTTGCTGTTATGCGGGTTGCCAATTGCCGGCCAAATGTTGGTGCGCCATCTCTTGTTCGCCGGCCTTTCGCCTGTTCGCTCCTAATGAGTGTATTACTAATTTTCCACTAATACTTGTGTTAAAATTATTCGACGTATTTTGAATTAATTTATAGTATATTTTGGTTTTAATAAAGACATTATTATCTAAATAAATTGTACTACTAACAAATATTTAATATGACAGGTGCCCTTGGAATAGGTTACTTTGTCAGTGTGAGGATTTTCAAACGATTTTTTAGTAGTTTAACACAAAAAACGAGGAAAAAACAGAAGGCAATGGTGTTGTTACGATATTTTTCTGTTACATTTTTTTGGTTGAAAGAAACTGCAGTTTGATGTATAATAGATCTGTAATGATATCATTTTATCTTAA
>CM039449.1:27608563-27652429 GCA_022388445.1 Zophobas atratus | reverse complement strand
TATCGACCCATAACAATAATTAACAATCTAGCAAAAGTTTTTGAACATGTCCTTCATATTTTAATAAATAATATTAGTATGTCTTTTTGAATGGTTATCCGTCTAAATGGTATGAAGAACTTTCAGGCGTGCCTCAGGGCTCGGTTCTTAGGCCTCTATTGTTTAATATGTTTATTAATGACATAACTTTACATTTAACAGCAAAGTGCCTAATTTATGCTGATAATCTAAAAACCTTCCTTCAAATTCGAAATCGAAATGACTGCCTTAATCTTCAACGTAATCTGGATACATTAAGTGACTGGTCTGTGAGTAATAATCTTCCACTAAACTATAGTAAGTGTTTTGTCATGACTTATTCAAGAAAGCAAAATACTATCGATTTTGATTATTCCATAGCTAGTAACGTTTTGGAAAGGCTACACCATATAAAAGATTTAAAGTTGAATTTCATACAGCATATTGAATGTATCGCTACGTCGGCATACAAATCTCTTGGCTTTATCATTCGCAACTCCAAAGGAATAGAGGTGATAAATTCGTTGAAGATGTTATATTTTAGTTTTGTTCGGTCTAGATTTGAATATGCATCTGTAGTTTGGAGTCCTATTTATAATATTCATATCGACAGTATAGAAAAAGTGCAGCGACGCTTTCTTAAATTTATTGCATTTTTGGAGGATGGTGTTTATCCTGTTCAAGGTTTGCCAAATGATCTTTTGCTGTTAAGATTTCAAATGCCAAATCTGATAAAAAGACGTAGCGTGGATAGTATCGTTCTTCTATCAAACATTATTAATAATGGCATTAATTGTCCTACTCTCATGTGCCAAATTTACTTGCGTGTGCCTAGATCCAACTTAGGAAGTGGCAGAATTTTTGAACTCTCTCATTCTAGAACTAATATATTAAAATCTTCGCCCCTGTATCTGGCAATTACGAACTATTTGAATGTAGAAGAAACTATTGACATATTCTGTTGCAAACTAGGTGATATTAAAAAGAAACTCCAAACTCTGTCTTAATTATCTAGTTCTTTCTATGTGTTTGGGTTTTCTTTGTTTATTTTATTTATTTCATTAAATTTGTTTTCTTTTTGGTAGTTGTGGATCTCGGTAAACGGGTTACAGACTCAAACTACCAAAAAATAAACTTAGGAAAACTGACATAAGAGTATTGTTACGAAATAAACCCATACGCCGCCACGGTACGACACCTATGTGGTTCTTCTACATTAGGGATAAGAAAGGCCATCCAACTTCACCTGGTAAAGTTTATCTTCACTTTCAGTAACGTTCAGCAAAGCCAATCTCTTCATTCTCCTGTTCTCCTGATGACCGAACAACATCCAGTTGCATTTATCTAGTTAATGATGTAACAGAAAGGGATATTTTGGAAGACATAAAAAGGCCCAAGAACAATAAAGCCGCAGGTGTAGATCAGGTCCCTAGTTTTTTGGTAAAGGATTCTTCTGCTGTTCTAGTAAAACCTCTCCGTCATATTGTAAATCTAATCATTCAATATACCTACTGGCCGGAAATATGGAAAACTAAAAAAATTATACCAATGTTCAAATCGGAAGACAGCTCCAATATTAGCAATTATCGTCCTATTTCTTTATTATACAACTTCTCAAAATTCTTGGAATATATTACCTATCATGAACTCTATTGACAAGTCAAATGTAACTTTTCTCCCTTCCAACATGATTTTTCAGTACACGAATTTAGTTTGCACGTCGCAGCATATCGCTAAAACACTGGATAACATTGACGTCATATACACCAACTTCAGCAAAACATTTGATAAACCATGAAATTCTCTTCAATAAATTGTCTACGTTTGGCTTGTCAAATTGTACATTAAATCATTCCATTTCTTATCTGTCTTTTCGCACCTTCGTATATCACAAAGGCTACACCTCGACTTCCTATGTTGCAACGTCAGGCATTCCTCAATAGGACCACTTTTATTCATATGATATATTAATGACGTACACATATATACATAACATCAAGAAAAGGAAGACAATTGTTGGTTTCCACTTCCATGGTAAACTGAATTTCGGGGATGGTCGTGAAAAATTGAAAGGGCGTTTTCACCATGGGGCTATATGACAAATGTGTCGTCCATGTAGCGGAACCAGACTTTGGATTTGAGTGGGGAGGATTGTGTCTTCAAAAGCTCCCATAAAAATATTGGCGACTACTGGTGAAAGAGGGGATCCCATGGGATTACCAGAGATTTGTTTGCAGAATTGATCTTGGAAGGTAAAATATGTGGAGGTTAGACATTTCTCCGCGAGATCGCCAAGAAGTGGAGGTTGTCCGTCACTGGAAAGCAATTCACGGATTAATCTTAAAGACTTGGCTACAGGGACTTTTGTTTTTTTTTTATTTTTTTTTATTTTTTTTTTTTAATTTTATTTTATTGAATTACGGGGTCGAGAGAGATTTCGGAGATCAGTTGGACAAAATGTGAGGAGTTAAGAATATGTGAGGTTTTTCTTTCCGAATACGGGCGAGATATTGGGCTGTATTATAAGTGGGAGACGATGGATCTGAGAGGGGAATTGTTCGTGTGAATTTTGGGCAGATCGTATATACATGGTGGTTTGCTGTTTCGGGGTTAAATACATCGGTTGGGAAGTCACTCGATCTCAAAAGAGTTGTGATCTCACGTTCAGAGATCGAGTTTCGCAATTCTTGATTTAAACAATAAAATAAATTGACTCAGTCATTAATTTTATTTTAATTATTTATTTATAATTATAATATATTCTGATTAAAAATTTATCGTGTCTATCATAACCTTTAAACATCTGCAAGATTTCAAAGCATTCGGTTTTGCAGATTCAAAATTAAATTGCAAAATTTTGTTTTATAATTTTGATTTTTTTCCAAAAGGACTATGTTATTTCATACAATTTAAAACCCATTTACTAAGTGCAATTTTGAAGTCACGTCATCACGTCATTGGTGGGGATAATTAGACAAATTTTGGTTAGCGTTTTACCAGAGAACATAGAGAAACGACATAGAGACTGATTTTGCAAAACCACCCTTATTGACATTGGTGTCCTCAACCGCCAAAGGCAAGCGCCAAATTTAAATAGTCGATGCCAATAAAAACCTTCCTTCACTATGATTATAATTCGTGTAACCTGAATGAAAGTGAAGGAAACAGTAAGCAGCTTGTAATATTCTGGTAAATCTAGTGTCAATTTGTCGAAAATAAAACGCGTCGTTAAAAATATTATGACATTTCTTCTATTTACTTTTATTCCTAGTTAGAAACAAACACTGCTACCAACATAAATTGAGAAGTCCTCAACCGTCATTTGATTTAAACTATGACGCTTCTCTATGTTCTCTGGTTTTACCATCTATTCCTGATATAAATACAGGAACTCTATATGTCACGGCTGTGACAGAATGTGGACATTTTTTCCTTTTTCTTTTAAATCAGAGATATTTTAGAACAAGCACCATTGGCAGCATGTAGATTACAGTGTCAAGAATTATATATAAAAAAATTGACGAGATACAATAATGGGTAAGAGATTGAGAAAACAAAATATGGCGTAACGGGTGTGATTCGTAGAAAATTGAGTATAATGTTTTAAAGACAAATTTTAGTATTTCTGCGAATTTCAAAACCATTTTTGCTTTTCCTTCAAAACATAATCTAACGAAGACTTGGTAACAGTGTTTGGTCATAAATTACTTGGAATAACCCATGCAATCACTTTAAATAGTGTAACGGCTGTGACATAAATTTGCAACCGCTGTAACTTACATACCTGGAATGTTAAAAATTATAGTAAAACTGGCATAATAAAATAAAATTATATTACAAGAAGAACAATTTTATTAACGTTTTAATATTTTAACATTTTTGACCTGAGAACGGTTACTTTTAGGTATTACTCACACAGTTGTAAAAACAAACAGTTTGCATTTTATTTCTGGATCCATGTATTTGAAATTTGTAATGGAACTAAGATGAACACTCCTGAAGCACTAGAAACGTGCAGAAGCGATTATGACATTATTCAGTTATTTTATTTACTCCCTTTTGTCATTTTGTGGTAACTGGTAAAAATGGAAATTACGTATATGTAAAGATCCCTACATATACGGAATTGATTGCAACAAAATTACTAGATTTACATGGCCTACCTTTGTCTAAAAACACCCTGAACGGTTTATACTATTTACTTGCCAACAGTGTACAAGAGGCAGAGATAGAGGTCAATTTTCCTTTGTATAATTTTGATTAGAAAACCAAGGTTTGTTTCAATTCTTAGAGTACAATTTTTTTATACCTGCATTTCAGTAACACCCTGCATATATTTTTTTTCATTTCATATAAATTGCACTCACCATCAAGAGCAGTATGGAATCAATGTTAATTTCATTTAATTTTAACTTTTGTACGTTCGGATTTGTCACACCCGTTACATATTTTTAGAGCTTCTGCTTTTTCATTCCAGAAATTTGATGAACGCAATAGTTAGATAATCACTTTTTTATTTTGTATATGAATTTTAACTTGCGGGTGAATTGGTTTAAACCATCCATATAAATTTTTATTAATATATAGACAGGGCTGTGACATAAAATGTGATGTATATCCAATGCTTAAAAATACTAGGAATAAGTAGATTTTAGGTGTCTTATATTTGACATATTTAAATTCATCCTTCAATGTATTTTTAAAAATATTTAAGATTTTCATGTGTTTTGTTCTAGAGAAAATGCAACTGAATCAAATCAAGCACAAAGAGCTAATAAAAGTGTTAGCATGAGTATGGTTTAAAAAAGACAACTTCTGATTTTCAACATTCTCACATTTGTGCAACTTATTTCATGTTTTATTCACTCGGGCTCATTTCGTGTGGAGTTACTAAATACAAAATTTGACAACAATCGGCCAGGTACTTTCGGAGATCGGACACTGATTCATTAATTTTTGCACTCACCCTGTATAATTAAATCTAAAAAATATGAGTGCAGTGATAAATTACACGTATAATCTGATCATATTTTGCACATTTTCGAAAGGATTTATTCGGCAAAATTTTGAGACGACGTAATCGATCTTTTGGGGTTGATGAAGAGATACATTTTGATTAAACAGTTACCATACACACAATAACGTCAAAACGTCTGCAAAATTTCAAAATATTCAGTTTTGCAATTCTTGATTTAATCAATAAAATAAACTGACCCAGTCATTATTTTTTACCATGCTTATGATAACTTTAAAACAAGGAAATAAACTCCCTAAGATTTGAAAACATTCGGTTTTGTAATTCCTGATTAAATCAATAAAATAAATTTGTCACGCATTCATTGATTTTTTTAAGTCACCCTGTATAAACGAATCCAAAAAATATGAATGGAATGTTAAATCACAAGTATAGTCTCATCATATCTTGGACATTTTAGTTAGAATTTATATATAGGAGCTAACGTCATCAATTTTTTGGAGGGGATAAACAAATATATTTTGATTATAAATTTATTATGCTTTTCATAACTTTAACACATCGGCAAGATTTCAAAGCTTTCGGTTTTACAGATTCAAAATTAAAATGCAAAATGTTGTTTTACAATTTTGATTTTTTTTTTGGGGTAAAAACTCAACACGGAATCATAAAGTACGTGTGTAGGACTGTATTATTTTATACAATTTAAAACCCATTTACTATGCACAATTTTGAATCACATTATTGGTGAGGATGATTAGATAAACTTTGGCGTTTTACCACCTACATGATATTTCTAATATAAATACAAAATCTGACAACAATCGGCCCAGTACTTTCGGAAATTATCTATCTAATAAAAATTGGGACGGCAGACAGACGGACAGACGGACAGACGGACAGACGGACAGACAGACAGACGGAAACGGGAGACCTATTTCTTCGTACTCTGGGGGTAATGAAAGGTCGAGAAAACGTAAAAGTAGAGAGTCGGCCGACGGACTCGATTACAATACTTCCTTCGCTTACGCTCGGCAAGTAAGAAATACATGCAATCAAAATAAACGTAAAATAGGAAGAACAGAGATATACTTCGCTCTCTCTTGAACACCAATGATTTGCAAAAATAACGAACAGTTCTATAAATATTTGGTAAAGTTATTAATATGTATCAAAAACACTATAAGTCGCACTATACTGACCTGTAAGGAAAACAGACGTGACAGAAAAGCTTGTAGAATTTGCGCCTCGAAAATTCTTTCGTATAAAAAAAAATAGTGTTGCATTGTGTTAGTAAAACAATCTAGCGGCACACCTTCGCAGGTAAAACTTAGTAACACAAGGCTGAAGAAAAAACTAATTAAATTAATACCAAAATTAAAAAGTCATTAGAAATATTAAGATTAAACTATATAGTGAAATCTATAAAAAATTTCTTAGGAACATTTTAAAAGAAACACTCGGGATAAAAGCAAAAAATTGGTCTAAAGAGTTTAGACAATATTTCCCTCACTCTCAATTCCGATAGTGGTGGGCTTCAATAAAAAAAAAACTGGCAACCCCGGATCGAACCCCTATATGTTACAATAAAGATATGTATGTAATGTTAAAAAACAAGTAAAGATTGTAAGAAGTACCTGAACCATGAAAAAAACACACATTATGCATGGTAATACAATTTCACATACATTTAAGATTGTAAATTTATGTCCTTCATTATAATTAAAAGACATGCTGTGCTATCATGATGTTTTGCGGTTTACTGTATCTTTCTCAGACATTTGTAACTGAACCAGAAATTTTTGTGGTTACAAGCGCTGCAGACAAAGCACAAAGTGCTTTCCTTGTTCCTTCGCGTTATAAAGGGAACAAAAACATACCGCTTATCTTTATAAATCATTCTCCACCTTGACTAAGTTAATAATAGCGTAAATAAACACTGTAAAATAAACTCACTTCTTTAGATTGAGAACGGTTCAGTTGTACGATAATTGTGTCTCGTATTCCAGATTCCAGTTTCGTAGATATAAATTTACAAATAACGCACATTTGAACTGCTTTTGGGGGATTGCACAGCACTTAACGCTGTATGAAATACTTTTGCAATGACAAGAATAATGATATCAGAGGCAGCCGATTGATTGATACTGTTATCGTGATCAGCGAACCGACTACTCTGAATGACATGACATCATTGAACGTCTTTATGGAAATCGTCTCCCATTATTTTTGCCAGACTTGGACGAACTAAAATGTTGTGCGATTCCTTCTATTATAGTTTCATTCCAGCCATAACCAACACTATAAATCCCAACATTTTTCATTAATATACAAATTTTACTATATGTACTGATAATGTAAAAAATCCCACATGAAACCAAAATAAGACTGTAAATTTATTAAAACTAAAACATGTGAATAATATTTGTAGTACAAAGTTAAGGTTAAGTTCGTTAGTTCTCTTGATGTCTGGAAGGTTTTACGGAAAATAATAATTCTGTAACACAGAATTTATTCCAACAAATGGAGTTCCTCCTCCTTCACCGTATGATTATATTTAAGCTCTCCTCTCTTCGTTGTTTTAACCACTTGCGTCTGAGCACACTCCTTGCCGTTTTATCACATGACTTAATGAGAGTCCTCCACTCTGATGACGTCACAAGCCGTAATTTGTACTTAGCAAATGAGCGTGCATTTCGGCTGAAAGTTACGTTATTACACATTTCTCAAACGCCACTTTTGCAATTGAAACAAATAACTTCCACAAAGCAAACGTACATGAAATTCCGTTTGTCGATGGTGATCTTTCACAAACGATCCACAAATAGCAATTCTGTTAAACGGACAATGCAACTGAAATTCATGGATGCAAAGATTTAATTAAACACCAGCACCACTCCAACAGTCAACAACATTTCAAAATTTTACACCACCTCCTATTAATTTAAGCAACGTCTCCCGTTCCTCCGTTTTCCCGCAAAGCGGACAAAATGCTGTCCAATTTGTTGCGAGTGTATTTACAAACAGTTTCGTATTTGTAAGCTCAAATGGGGAAGTGTTTATTGTTCTTTTATTGGACTATTTCGTTTTATGTGCCATACCTGCTAAACTAGTTTCCTTTTTTGCCCAGTTAAAAATAGAGCCGACTCCAAGTGCGTGCAAAAAGTTAATTCGTCCGAATGATTAATTGTTGGCTATTTTCGACGACGGCGGCGGGATTTGTGTATTCTCGTTAGTTTGATGGCATTTGAATTAATGAAACGGCGATTTAGACTATAAAGCGCATCGTAACAAAACCAAAATCTGTCACTAAATCTTCGGTTGCAATTTAAATTAATACTGGTTAACGCACGCGACGAGGCGTAATTTTGTGGAGTGTTTTGCCAAATTCTAGGAGCAAAAATATTGTTGAATGGTTGACAAGGTGGGCTTTAATGTGTTGACGAAAATGCGTGGAGAGCTGAGAACTCTGCAGCGCACTTCTACTTTTTACGTGTTATGATTTATCTGTTGTTTTTGCAAGACTACGTAATTTATTTCGTTTTCATTTTGTCCGCGGAATAAAATATTTAGTAGGCAGGGAATAAAAAGAAAAATATTGAAATTGTCCCCAAGGCATTCACGATTTTCGTCAGAGGAATTAATTTTTTTCAATTAGGGGTTAATTTCGCCCGAAATATGTATAAACTCCCTGAAGTATCGGACAAAAGACTCGGTTGCAGTACAACTCTGTATGTTACGAAGAGGAGATGCGATACAATCGGGGGTCCCCTGGTATCCGAAGGTCGCCGTTCCCAGCCCACTACACAGCCCATTCATCCCCTGGGTACAGTAGATCACATCACGGGATTTCGAATACACTTAGAGGACTTTTACCTCACGCGACACCAGACGGTCGCGGTATTTTTCAGCCCCCAACGACAAGGCTATTTGTTATGCTTATTTAATCGAAACGATTTATGTGATTTTCCTATTCATCTCCTCCAAAAATTGATGACGTAATATCAAAGTATTAGTAAACAAATCTTTTGAAGAATCCGCTTTGACATCTATCGTTTGTGCTTAAAAAGCACGGAAATTTCCATGTTCACTAATATTTCAGTTGTGATTTATTTTAGTTTATTTTCTGATTTTTAGCCCAGTATTACTTTTGTTATTTTATCCTTGGTACTTTGTAACCTTTTTCCATATAATTTCGACATCTCCTTGGAGACAATTATTTCTATTTGTAATTTTTACGTAGTCACGAAAAATTTAAAAATTTATCTTAGAAAATAACGAGTGTCCAATTGAAAAATCACTCAGAGTAGGCGCTAAAACTTTATTTGACTCTAACTTGAATTTTATTAAACTTTGCCTAACCACTTCTACCAAAATTTTGATGACGTCACCTCAAAAATTTGCTAAGTAAATTATTCCTACTATTTAAAATATCTAAAATAAAGTGCATCTACTTTTGTGGATTATTAATTCATTCAAATTTTTATAAAATATTTAAAAAATTAGACTTTATTGATATTGAAAACTGATTATGCTTCAGCTGAGACGAAAACTGCAGTTACTATACATCTCTGACTTTATTTGTTGACCCGTTTTTCTCTTAATCAGTTTTGTCTCTACTTATGCCTGTTGTACCGTATCCTCCAGTATCTCTGGAGTACGAAGAAAGAAGTCTCTAGTTTCCGTTTGTCTGTCTGTCTGCCTGCCGTCCGTCCTGATTTTTATTAGACAGATAATCTCCGAAACTACTGAACCGATTGTTGTCAAATTTTATGTGTATTATGAATCATATAGATGGTAAAACGCTACCCGAACTTTGTCTAATCATCCCCACCAAATAATGTGATGACGTCACTTCAAAATTGGACATAGGAAATGGGTTTTAAATTGTATAAAATAACACAGTCATGTATTAACATGTAGTTTATGGCTTCGTGTTGAGCAAAACATCCAAATTTTTGGAAAAAAAAACAAAATTATAAAACATTTCGCAATTTAATTTTGAACCTCCAAACCAACTGCTTTGAAGTCTTGCAGATATTTTAAAGTTATGATAAACATGACAAATTTTTAATCAAAATATATTTGCTTATCCCATCCACAAAAATGATGACGTCAGCTCAAAATTTTGCCGAATAAATCCTGTCTAAAATGTCCAAAATATCTATACTTGTGATTTATTATTCCATTCATATTATTAGATTTGCAGGGAGGCTTAAAAAAATAATAACTGCTTGAATTTATTTTATTGATTTAATCAGGAACTCCAAAAACCGAATGCTTTGAAAGCTTGAAGATGTTTTAAACACTAAAACTTCTAATTTATCATTGTAGTAATATTTTTTAGATCTGCTTATGCAGGGTGTTTCAAAAAAATTAATGACTTTCAGATTATATACATATCAAACAACTTACTTATATGGGTTCGCATGAAAAATAAAAATCAAATTTTATCATTTTTCAAAAGTGCTGTATATGTTTCATTGTACTTTAGATGCGAGGGAAGTTCTGTCAAAACAACTTTGGACCAATTTTTTTGACTTGGATTCTCAGTGATTGCTCAACCAGATACAATTCTAATTTTATTATTTTCATTTTTTCTTTTCTCATGTTTCTTAATCTGTACATATACTGTTCTATTTTCAATCTTTCTCTTTGTCTTTTTTACTTCGCGGCGAACGGCTAATTTCATGTTTTGTTGACGTTTCATAACTTCTAAAGTATGAAAAAGTAGGTCTCCCGTTACCACTTGTCTGTCGTCTGTTGGTGATTTCATTTGATAGATAATCTCCGAAACTACTGAACTGATTGTTTGGAAATTTTAAACATATTTTAGAAATATCGTGCATAAACAATTTAATGATGTCACTTCAAAATTTTGCATAGTAAACGTCAATTAAATTTTATAAAATAAAATACTCTTACACTTGGTTTACGAATCCGTCCTGAGTCTTATGTAATTTTCCGATTTCTGCCTACTTATTTTTTTTAATTTCCTGTTGTATTGAATTCAAAATTTAATCCCTTTATGTTTTGAGTTCCCAAACATAAGCTAGATATTGTAATCGATTGCATCGGGCGACTGGCTACTTTCATATTTTCTGGATGTAGCATGACCCCGAAAGTACAAAAACATAGGTCCTCGGTTTCCGTCTGTTTGTCTATTTATCTGTCTGTTTGTCTATTTATCTGTCTGTCTGTCTGTTCGCCGTCTGTGTTTATTTTTGTGACGCAGATAATTTCCGAAACTACTGGACCAATTATTGTCAAATTTTATATGCGTATCATACATATCATGTAGATGGTAAAACACTAACCAAAATTTGTCTAATCGTTCCTACCAACAATGTGACGTGACCTTCAAATTGTACCTAATAAGTGTGTGTTAAATTGTAAAATAACATAGTCCTACACGTGTAGATTATGAACCCGTGTTTAGTTACTACCAGAGACATCCCGATTTTTGAAAAAAAAAAAAAAAATTTTGCAATTTAATTTGACACAACCGTGCACACGTCGATATTCGTGATCATTGCATTCATATTTCTAGAATTGTTTATACAGGGTGGCTCAAAAAAATTAATGAATGAGTCAATTTATTTTATTGATTAAATCAGGAACTGCAAAACTGAATGCTTTGAAATCTCCATTTTCCCAAAAATTTGGAAATACAATACTGCTATTTTTAGTATTACCATGCACCTATCCAAACTGATATACCTGTTCCTACAAAAATGTTGTAAAGTAAAAAAATCAAATTTATAATTTTTCGAAAAATTTGGATATGTTTTTTTGTAATTCAGGGGCGAGGAAAGTTCTGTCGAAATAACCTTACACCAAAATTTGTTTTATTTTTTTTAGGACAATAAACAGAACAAACTGATTTTAGCAGCTACTAGTGTCTTTTCTTATAATAATTTTATTAAATTTCTTAGAGGATACATCATTTGCCAAAATCAGTTTTATCTTAGCAGGTACTAGCCCCGCCCACCCGCCCTTTCTTTTCGTAGAAGGTATTTCATTAGCCCACATGCCCTTATCTTAGCAAGTACTAGACCCGCCCACCCACCCTCTCTTTTCTTAAAGGGTATGTCTTTTGCCAAAATCAGCCTTATCTTAGCAGGTGCTAGCCCCGCCCACCCACTCTCTCTTTTCTTAGAGGGTATGTCATTTGCGAAAATCGATCTTATTTTAGCAGGTACTAGCCCCGCCCACCGGAGGAAGGTATCTCATTAGCCAAAATCAGTTTTATCTTAGCAGCTATAAGACTGATTTTTACAAATGACATATCCTCTAAGAAAAGAGAGAATGGTGGGCGGGGCTAGTATCTGCTAAGATAAGACTGATTTTGGCAAATGAGATATTTTCTAAGAAAACAGAGGGCGGGTGGGTGGGGTTAGTGCTTGCTAATCTAAGATCGATTTTCGTAAATGACATACCTTCTAAGAAAAGAGGTGAGCGGAGCTAGTTCCTGCTAAAATAAGAGTGATTTTGGCAACTGAGATACCCTTTAAGAAAAGAGAGGGCGCATGGGTGGGGCTAGTATCTGTTAAGGTAAGACTGATTTTAGCAAATGACGTATCCTCTAAGAAACACTAGAGGTTCCAAAGCACTTTCAAGTTCTTTCCAAACAGGCATAGCTAGAAACTCAAGATTGTTTTAAAGTTTTCAAAAAAAAAGCGGGGCCCAAAAATTAACTCAAAAACAGGTCAGGTCAGAATTTCCCGAAAATAGAATACCAAAGTCCGCCAAAATTGTTTTAAATAATTTATAAAAAAAAATTCCATGGCCTCCCAAAATAATACATCATGGGCACCCAAGAGTCTCCCGAATTAAAAAAAAAAAAAACACTGCGGCACTCAAGACTTTTTCAAAATCATAAAAAATAAAACACTAAAAGTTCAAAACATTTTTTTCAAATTCATCTAGCAAGAAAACACCATATTCCTTTAAATTTATTCGAAAATAAAACACCAGGAAACCTAAAATTAACTGTGAACATTTTAAACGTAGGGTTTTGATAACTTTGATAATTTTTGATACGTCAAACATTTTTAACTGCTTACTCGATTTTTGCTGATTTGTACCTTCGCTTTATATCAGGCAAGCATTATTGTCAAATGGAATTTGTTCAAATTATTACAAAAACAACACAACCATATCTTTGTACATTCTAACTCAAATGGTAATTAAACATGGTCACTGGCGAGAGAAATATTAACTAAAAGTGTTATTACTAATTATTGTGATAGTGAATGTGTTATGTAAGAAGCAATTTTAATCATTATAACTCGACCAAAATATGAGAAAAAATTGTTTTACTATTTTTCCCAGAGTCACCAGTTGATTGTTACGAGCGCAGCGGAGAGTTAATCCGCCATTTTCCAGACACCCTGTATAATTGTAAGCTCATTGACTTTGTTGACCGTTTATTTGATATATTCAAAAAATTTTCCCGATTACCTCTCACAACTGTGTAAACCCCTAAGTCTAAGAACACACTGCGCCATTTTTGCCCAATGATTTAACTTAAGTACCCTATATTTTATTTACATTACAGACTTTTTATATTGTATTAAGCATATAGGGTGTTTCAAACACATAGTGATGGAAGTTTAACAGTTGTAATTTTTCTAACTTGATTACATATTTACTTTACATTTTTCTTGTTGCTGAACATCGAAAATCAAAATAGTCTTCTAAATTTTATGAACATTTTGCCAAAATTTCAATCAAGTCCATTATGTAGATTCTAAGATAAATTGTAAAATTTCATTCTACAAATTTGAATTATTTGTATCCATGGACATAAAATTACGGAAACCTTAAACTAACTTTGATGGGTAACTCTTAATGGACAACTATATAACTAAAAATAATTTGAAGTTTCAGATTTAAAACAATTTTATCAAATAGTCGAAAGATTTTTTAATAGTCCACAATCAATGTAGAATCGGACCATTAGGACACACTGTATGCATATTTTTACCTATCGACTTCCACCTTTGAGCACCTCCCTGAAACTCTCCCTTTTTCCCCGTCCTAATAAATTCGATTTGAGAAAATGCAGAAATTCCAATTAAGAATAATTGTGTTCCACTCGAGCGAATCCTCCCTGTCGAATTCTTTTCCCTTTTAATTTCGAAGGCACTCGAACCGTTGTCCCGGTCCTCCAACAAGCTTTCAAGAACAAGACCTTCCTTCCAGCAAACTCGATTTAAGAGCAGCAGATTTTCGACAATCACAACGAGCTTCCGTAAAAGCATTATTTATACATTCAAAAGGTTCTAGTTTTGAGTTGGCGAAAACATCCTATTTAAATATTCAACGACCACTGTTAAGTAGTTGCTTCAGTTGAAAACAGGTGGAATTTTTCGGTCGCCGCCGAAAAAAACACCTCGCATTCCTTTCTGATCTTATTAGAATTCATAGCGAAATTTGGACGCGTGCGATGCCAAATAAACTTAATTGAATTCCAGGCTTTAATTCTGCGGAATTGTCAATCACAAGTTTTTAATTGGAACACAATTGAAAAATTTATTGACTTAAACCTGAACTGTTTGCATACGTGCATTATCGTTGATTAAAACTAGTTCGTGCATGTTCATGCAAACGAGTGGAAAAAAACGGGTTTATGGGGTTTTATGCAAATTTCGTTAGCGAGCGCTACTGATTAATTGAGCGAGCAAGGGAAAATTTGCTCGAGCCAAGGAAACATGTCTGAGTATGAATATTTCACAAACAATTAAAGGAATATAAATTCTCGCTGAGCTTTGAAGAAAAATTTTATCTCCATTTGCGATGCTCGAAGGAAAAGTAAGTAAGGAATTGCAACAGCGGCGAAGGCTAGCAATAAAATTTAATCGGGGTTGTCATGTGTCTAGTGGTGCACTCTAAAATGTCGCCTTGCAATTTCCTGGTGACGGTTAATCAGATTATGTCTGGTAAATAAGACGAAATTGACGTTGTCAAGTGAAATTAAAAATGCCACAGTTCTGTTTGTAATGTAGTTTTTTATTTCAACAAAAAAGTTAAACGTAGAACCATTTCTGGCCCTACCCCATTTTTGCTTAACGAACTCCAGTAAATTCCGTGAACTACCGAACTGTTAAAGAGAAAGTTAAGAACAGCACACTGAATCATTTGATAAGTTGAAATCGATCGATTGATCAAATTAAAATTACCATTCTGATCTGCAAAATTTATATAAAAAATGTAGTTCTAAAAAGAACTGATTTTTATTATTAACTAAAACCAAATCTAATATTTCAAAGTTACCACTAATTATAAAATCACACTAGCTATTTTCAAAATATTGTGTTGATGGAGGTTAAGAATTAAATGGAAAAAGGTTTGCTACGATATTACAACATTCCGGATCCCCTCATCACAACCACTTAATAATAAAAACTGATGCAATGTTATTTGAAGTACAGTCCAAAAAATCCATCTTCGAAAAATTATAAAATTTGATTTTGCATAATTTTATTTTATGATGATCCCCATAAATTAAAAAAATATAGATAATATCAGCCACAGTGTAAAAAAAGTGTCCTATCAAGGAATCGAACTTGCAGCATTCACGTTATTAGCGCTTCGTCGCAACTTCTTCTTCTTAATTCTATGCATTTTTATTGTAAAGTGTAAGGCGGATGAAGTTGAGTTTAACTGTTTCTGGATCTTTCCTTCCACTGCTTTCTAATAAAAGTCTTGTTTTGAATTCCTTTCTACGCTATACCCCTTCTTTTCACAGCTTTCTTAACACAGTCTTTCCATTTTCGTATTTATTTTCAAATCAAATTAATTACATGCCAGAACCACTTTCTATTATTTTCTTATTTATTATCGCTTTAATTTGTAATTTCTGTCAATATGTCTCAGTTCTTATTTTACCTGTCCTAGTTTTATTTTCTATTTTTTTAAAGGATCTCGTGTTAATTTCATTGATACGGCTTTTTGTTTTTCCTGTCGTTGTCCATGTTTTACTACCCTTTTTACTACTTAGTCAAATATGTATACATATATTTCCATTTTTATATGTTTCAGTATTTCCTTTTTTTCTTATGAATGCTGTTCCCATCTTGTTAAACATTTTTACTTCCCGAGCGTAAGCAAAGGAAGTATTGTAATCGAGTCCGTCGGCCGACTCTCTACTTTTACGTTTTCTCGATCTTTCATGACCCCTAGAAGACGAAGAAATAGGTCTCCCATTTCCGTCTGTCTGTCCGTCCGTCTGTCTGTCCGTCTGTCCGTCTATCTGCCGTCCCGGATTTTTATTAGACAGATAATCTCCGAAAGTACTGGACCGATTGTTGTGAAATTTTGTAGTTATATTAGGAATATCATGTAGATGGTAAAACGTTAACCAAAATTTGTCTAATCATATCCACCACTAATGTGATGACGTCACTTCAAAATTGTACATAGTAAATGGGTTTTAAATTGTATAAAATAATATAGTCCTAAGCATGTAGTTTACGACTCCGAATTGAGTTTTTACCCGAAACGTCCAGATTTTTGGAAAAAAAATCAAAATTATAAAACAACATTTTGCAATTTCATTTTGAATCTGCTAACCCGAATGTTTTGAAATGTTGCAGATGTTTTAAAGCTCTAAAGGGCACCATAAATCTTTAGTCAAAATATATTTGGTTATCCCCTCCAAAAACTTGATAACGTCAGCTCAAAAGTTTGCTGAATAAATCCTATCTAAAATGTACAAAATATGATGAGTCTGTACTTGTGATTTATTATTCCAATCATAATTTTTGGATTTGCATATACAGGGTGACTCAAAAAAATTAATGAATGCGTCAATTTATTTTATTGATTTAATCAGGAATTACAGAACCGAATGCTGTGAAATCTTGAGATATTTTAAAGTTATCATAAGCATGGTAAATGTTTTATCAAAATTTATTTGCTCATCCCCCCCTAAAAAAATTGATGACGTCACCCTAAAATTTGCTGAATAAATCCTATCTAAAATGTGAAAAATATGATGAGTCTGTACTTGTGATTTATCATTCCATTCATATTTTTTCGATTTGCATATATAGGATGACTGAAAAAAATTAATGAATGCGTCAATTGATTTTATTGATTTAATCAGGAATTACAGAACCGAATGCTTTGAAATCTTGGAGATGTTTTAAAGTTATCATAAGCATGGTAAATTTTTTATCAAAATGTATTTGTTCTTCCCCCCTACAAAATTGATGACGTCACTTCAAAATTTTGCTGAATAAATCCTATCTAAAATGTACAAAATATGATGAGTCTGTACTTGTGATTTATCATTCCAATCATATTTTTTGGATTTGCATATACAGGGTGACTCAAAAAAATTAATGAATGCGTGAATTTATTTAATGGATTTAATCAGGAATTACAAAACCGAATGCCTTGAAATCTTGGAGATATTTTAAAGTTATTATAAGCATGGTAAACTTTTGTTCAAAAAGTGCAGACTCATCATATTTTGTACATTTTAGATATGATTTATTCCACAAACTTTTGAGCTGACGTCATCAAGTTTTTGGAGGGGATAGGCAAATATTTTTTGACCAAAGATTTATGATGCTCTTTATAGCCTTAAAACATCTGCAACATTTCAAAGCATTCTGGTTAGCAAATTAAAAATTAAATTTCAAAATGTTGTTTTATAATTTTGATTTTTTTTCCAAAAATCTGGACGTTTCGGGTGAAAAGTCGATTCGGAGTTGTAAACTACATGTGTAGGACTATGTTATTTTATACAATTGAAAACCCATTTACTATGTACAATTTTGAAGTGACGTCATCGCATTAGTGGTGGGGATGATTAGGCAAATTTTGGTTAGCGTTTTACCATCTACATGATATTCCTAATATAAATACAAAATTTCACAATAATCGTTCGGTACTTTCGGAGACTATCTGTCTAATAAAAATCCGGGACGGCAGACAGACGGACAGACGGACAGACAGACGGAAACGGGAGACCTATTTCTTCGTCTTCTAGGGGTCATGAAAGATCGAGAAAACGTAAAAGTAGAGAGTCGGCCGACGGACTCGATTACAATACTTCCTTTGCTTACGCTCGGGAAGTAAAAATTGATGACGTCACCCTTAAATTTTGCTGAAATTATCCTATCTAAAATGCAAAAAAGATGATGAGTTTGTACTTGCGATTTATCATTCCATTCATATTTTTTAGATTTTCTTAAGAGGTGGCTCAAAAAAATTAATGAAGTCAATTTATTTTATTGATTAAATTAAAAGCAACACTTATTATTAGTATTACATTGGACCAACCCAATTTGGTAGACACAAAATTTTTTAAAGTAAAAATTCGGTTGAAACATAAGGGTAACACGCTTATTTACATCTACTTTAACATTACAGACGTGCATTTGTTTTGTGCGCTGACAAGGTTCCGCGAATGTGAAATAGACATGTTTATAATCAACCAATTGTGAATTCCACCGTCAAAAATTAAAATAAAACTCAATGTTTTAAATAATAAGCGGAAATCGAAGCAATAAAACCGATGGTCGTTTTGTTTACAGTTTCTCTGTTTGACTCTCACGTATGCTGTTACGCTTGTCATCTTAAATTAAGAATGCTTATACATACACGATTTTCAGTTCCCTCTCATATTACACGCCGGCGCCGTATACGTGAGTAAATTGTTTCGTTATTTTATTGATTATAACAAATCAATATTCAAAACGACCCAATTCATTTTCCCGAAAATTTGGGAATACAATAATTTTATTCTTAGTATTACACTACATCTATTCCAACTGATATACGTGTCCTTGCAAAAATGTTGATGACGTCATCGCAATTTTTTTTAAATTCCCACTACAAAAATGTAATGTGAAAAAAACACAATAGGCATGCAGTCGTCAAGTTTCCGACAGCGAGGGAAGTACTGTCTAAACTCTTTAGACCAATTTTTTCTGCTTTCTTCACTCCTTCATTTACTTCTTGTTCTATTTTTCCGTTGTTTTGTAGTAATGGCTCTCCAGTATTTGCAGTTGTTCTATTACTTTTCCTTGGAGTAGGTATGCATTATTTTTTTCCTGAGATTGTCATAGTCTCGGTATTTTCGAGGTTTAACTTCATATTTATTTTTGATATCTCTCTGTCCAGTATTTGTAAATTACTTTGTAGATCCTGTGCTACTTTTGCTATTATGATGCAAACATTGTTCACTTAGATAGATTGGTTGCATCTGCCAGTATCTCATTTATGGTATTTTCATTGTTTTCCTGGCTTCCTTTATTTCGAAGCCAATATTGTTTGAAATTCTTTTGATTATTTGTTGTTGCTTCTGACTACGTTTCTGTTCCCTTTATATTTTTTCTGCTAAGGTTTTCCATGAGTCTTTTCTTTTTCTACGGTCAAAAGTCTATAACACATATGCATGCGTCTCTTTGTTCTTGTTTAAAAATTTTTAGGTTGCCTGATCACAAATGGCAGGGAATATATTGCCTTTGCCATTTCTATTGAAACACCACCTGTTGATTTTGCTTAAACAGCTTTCAGTTGATTGACAACGGCTTTTAGTTAGAAAATTGTCTGAATATGAACGTTGCCAAATTTACGAACAACAAGTGGTGTTTCAATAGAAATGGCAAAGACTATACCCGTTTTAGTGTGTAAAATATTTCGTTGCCGTTTTACTTTATTATCTTGTTTTCGCAGAAGCTCACCACCTGAGATCCGTATCTCCGGCTTTAGAGCAACCCCGGCGCTCCCTCCTCCTCCGCTCCTGACCGAACGCGCCACCCCCGGAGGCGTGAATGTCACCGCATAAGCTTAGGTCGGCCAAACGCGATTCTTATATCAGCGACACTAGTCGGGCCAAAACTTGGCATCGGGGTACGCCGCCACCACACGTTATCGGCGAGATTCCGGACCGTCACCGTCCGTCCCAAACGGAATTTCGTCGCATCATGACCATGTTTAATTACCATTTCAGTTAGAATGTACAAAGATATGGTTGTTTTCTTTGTAATAATTTGATAAAATTCTATTTGACAACAATGTTTGCCTAATAAAATGAAGGTACAAATCAGCAAAAATCGAGTAAGCAGTTAAACATGTTTGACGTATCAAAAATTGACAGATTTTCTAAACCCTACGTTTAAAATGTTCGCAGTTAATTTTAGGTCCCCTGGTGTTTTATTTTCGGATAAATTTACAGGAATCTGGTGTTTTGTTGCTGGATGAACTGCAAAAAATCTTTTGAGCTTTTAGTGTTTTATTTTTTACAAATTTGAAAAAGTCTTGAGGTTCTAGGTATTCCTGCTCAGAAAAAATTTGAAAGTGTTTTGAAGCATCTAGTGTCTTTTCTTATAATAATTTTATTAAATTTCTTAGAAGATACATCATTTGCCAATATCAGTTTTATCTTAGCAGGTACTAGTACCGCCCACCCGCCCTTTCTTTTCTTAGAAGGTATTTCATTAGCCAAAATCGCTCTTATCTTAGCAGGTACTAGAACCGCCCACCCACCCTCTCTTTTCTTAGAAAGTATCTCATTTGCCAAAATCAGTCTTATCAGCCTCCCTCGTTGTTATGGTTGTTATCCTAAAAGAAATAAAAGATGGATTTCAATCACCATCAGTGCAGTGTTGCCAATTTTATTTTTATAAAACTACGTTTTTTTCGTAATCTAGAATTTTTTATTATATTTTTAGAAAACCCTAAAATCCAGAAACTCCCATTTCACAATGTGATTTTTGCTTATTACGATTATTCATTTTACTTTTATGTACTAATAAATTTTTATTTTATTAAATTAATTGATCTTAAATTTAATTACTTCTCTTCAGAAGAAAGCGCATCACACCATTAAGGACCCTTTAGGTTTCTACTGTTTCTTATTCATATAATATAGACACCTCTACGAGACCTGTATTCTCAAAGTTTTGTTTATGTTTCTTACATTAGTTACGACGTAAATACCTACTTTATGCTGTATAAGTTATAAACTGTGTTTCCATCCCTAAGAGTAAAGTTTATTTATAACATTCCTGCAATATTCACAATCCATAACCACCGTCGAGCTCCACGATGTCGCGCTGCTTGGTTACGCCTCCGGCAGATATCCTCCGGTTTTCTTATCCCACTCAATTCTCGCTACAGTATCAGCCGTGAAAGCATTCAGAAGGCAAAGGTTTATCGAGGGCTAAGTGGAGAACATTGAAATCGTGAGGACACGTCGTGCATATATGATGTTAACTAGCTCCATATAAATAATATATCCATTATAGTCAGTGTTGGGCAGTGTCTAGATACTTGTATCTAAATAAAGTATCTAGATACATTTTTGGGTATCTAGTATCTGTATCTAGATAATTTCATATTTTAAATACCATCATTTCCTATATTGTAGCCTTCAGTACTTATATATCTTTAAATATAATCCTGAGGGGTAATACATCTAAGCCATGTTAAGATGGTATTTTAAAAACCATAAACCACAATTCACTATTCACTGCGTTTTACGCTTATCGGGGCAATGCATTTTATCTGCGTACCTGAGCAACCCGGGTCCGGCTGGTTGTATTTGTGTTATTAAATAAGAGTAATTTTAATAGTAAAAATATTTGTTTAAGGTATGTTATTATTTTTAGAAAATAATAATTGCGTGTTACATAATGATTAATTTTTTCAATTAGCACAAATTAGTTTTGTAATCGACTAATCGAATGTTCAATACATACATTTCTCTCGCATAAATCGCATATTTGTTACTGTTTTATATCTTTATTTTTCAGACAAATGTAGCATCTTTTCCTGTTGCCACGTGTCATTTCTTCACTTTTTCATTGTTGGACCTAACGCGAGGCGGGCTTGGCAGGTCCGTTTTGCCCTAGAATGTGCCGATTATGTTTAAGTGTAAATCTTGGGCAACAAAATTCATATTTTTACAACCCTCGGTAGAATAATTTATCGTGATATATTCTCAGAAATCGTGAAACGAGATTAAAATAAAATAAGTTTCAACAAAAATCTGAAAATTTAAAGTTACACTCTGGTGATTCCGGCCTGCCAGGCAGCCTTTGATCCTATAAGGGGTTTAAATATCTTTCTAAGAAATTGTACTTATTTTGCTTTAAACGGAACCAGCAATTCTTCCTAAAATGTATATACCTGCCACACCGGGATAGACGATTACCGGACATGCTCATAAAAACATCGTAAGCCGATATTGAATAATAATAATTTATGACAGGTTGCCGACAACAGACCTTCACCACAGAATAATCATTTCCCGTATTCTTTTGAAATATTAATTTTAATGCTGGAGATAATTATTAGGTATACTCAAACACAATTTGGATACTGTAGTATGGAAATAAAAACAAAAAAAAATATTCTTTTTAAGCGTACGTAATAAATATTGCACAATTTGCGACACATCAAACAGCGATGCGATGGCCTATTTGCAGGAAAAAGGAAAAGATTTTTCAGTCTTGAATAACTATGCTACAGTAAAATGTTTATTTTTTAAATTTAATACCATAATCCCTTCTTCTGCACCTGTGGAACGGATGTTTAGTAGTGGAAACCAAATTCTGACACCAAGAAGAAATAATTTAGGCGACAATACGTTCGAAATGTTGTTAATTTTAAAAAATTCATTAAACAATACATAAAAAAATACATAAACATGTTTTCAGTTATTTTATTCGCCAAAGCTTCAAAAAGTATCTGTTTTCATGTATCTGTTACCTAGATACATTTCGAAAAAATCGAAAACAATCTGTATCTAGATACTTTTCTCTTCCATATATCTATATCTGTATCTAGGTATTTTTAAAAGTATCTGTCCCAAACACTGATTAAGTGATTATAGTGGTAAACATGTAAAGATTATTTATAAACCCGTATAAACAAGTAGCGGTGTCATTCTCTTCCAACGTAGGTACCAGTCGTAAACAGTAAATAATCCCGCTTGTGTTGTTGAGATTTTCGTTGAGTAGCTCCGGTTACACTGACCGTAGTTTTCAAAAACTGTTGCCCGAGTTTTCCACCCCTCTTACCGACGTCACCGTCTCCGAATCTGACGATCGACAAAACTGCTGTCGCTACGCGAAAAGAAATTACATACTTCACTTTTACTCCAAAAGTCAGCACAGTTTCTTACACCGATGATCCTGGTGGTACTCTACAAAATTAAAATTTTGAACATGTTCTTCTGATGTTGTCAGAATAAAATACAAAATCTCATAGCTTATCGGACAACTATGTAACAATCTGTGTCGAAGCTGGACTATAACGTTTATTACGACACCACTTACGCGAGGAGTAGGATTCATAGGATAGATATAAATTAGCGTAGCTATAATTCCACTTTAGATTAATATTGTCTATTGTGCGTTCCGGTTCGACTTGACAGCGTAGAAAACTCGTAAACCATGTATTTATGTATTGAAATTTCATAGAAATTCGAATTATTTCTAACTATAATATTAAGTTAACAAACTAAGACGAAATTTTAAACAGTTTTTGAAATATGATGTGACAAAAAACCAAAAAACGCAATTTTAAAAATATGAAAATTCAAGAAATAATTCGATTTACTATGAAATTTTAATATATAAAGATCAAATTTTAACACGAATAAAAGCGGAATAACAAAAACTTCATGATAATAAACTGTGTAAGATTCATAGATGAACTTCTTCAGAAATCGGTGGGTTTTTGGATAATTGGCAACACCGTCGCGAATTCTCCCATATAAAATGCATTGCTTACAGGTTTTATAATGTTACGGGACCGGCTTCTGGACGTGGTGGAACTCCCCCACGACGACGGGCTCCGTCTTGAGAAAGACGTGCGCTCGAAGGTTGCGAAATTAGGAGCGGGAAAAAAGGTGGTGAAATAAAATGCAGATATAGCGTCACGAGTCACGGGGGCCCCTGGAGTTGATTCTGGGGTTGCCGGCCGGCCGCACCAGCGCCGGAGTGGTCTTCCTCCAGGTCCCCGAGGTGGTTGGATGGCTTCTTCTTGCTCTAGTCCTCGCTGTCGACTGCCACTTTTTTTTTTTTGGTGGAGGGGAAATGTCTACGCAGACCACCGCAATGGTTCTTGGCCTCTTCTGCGGCCTACGGTGGTACTGGGGGAATGGTTACCGCCCTAAAACCCCTCCTTCTTCTGCTCGGGTACCAGGACATTGTCCCTTACACCCACAACGCGCATCCCGGTAGACACAGCGGGGGCTGCGCTACCGAGCTCGGTTGAGCTATTGATTGCCTAGGAGTTGGCCCCCATCGTCGGCTCTTCCTCGCGGTCCTGCGGCCGGTGGAGAGATCTGAAACAGAAAAATGCGCTATGCGCTGGCGTTAGATGTGCAACACCTTGGAGGCGATGCGGTCGGGAAGTTGGGAAGGCCGGGAAAGGCCGGTCGGTGGAGACGGCAGGTGGTGTTACTTGCCGATTCGGTCTTCAAGCAGCGCCCTACGGGGCCGCTTGCGACTGGGGGGGGCTTGCTCGTCGAACTCGTAGTCGACGGCTTCTCGCACCAGGGGGTTGGGGTGCTCTTCAGCTTTCCTGAAGGCTCGGAGGGCGACTTCGTGCAGGAACTCCTTCAGCGGCGGGAGGTTGGCCTCTCGGAGCAGTTGGGCGTTTCTGACGAACCATGGGGCTTTGAAAACCTGTCGGAGAATTTTCGTCTGGATGACTTCCAGACGGTGAAACTGGGTTTTGGAGGGTTCATAGCTCCAGGCCACTGAAGCATAGGACATGGTGGGGCGAATGATGGCGCGATACAGCAACAACTTGTTCCTGATCGACACCTTACTGCGCTTTCCGATCAGCGCAGACAACGAACCCTTTATCTTGTTCGTATTGGCCACGATGTAGTCAATATGAGGGATAAAGGACAGCCGTTTGTCGACGATGACACCTAGGTATTTTGCTTGGCTCCGCCAAGGGATGACCCGGTTAAACATCGTGACGTTTCCTTCAGGCCCAGTACGTCTTTTCGAGATAAGAAGCGCAGTGCCCTTTTCTGGATTGACTGTAATGAGCCATCGTTTGCACCACTCCTCCAGCGCATCCACGGCCTCCTGTAAGTAGGAGGTTACGAGGTGCGGCATTTTGGAGCGCGTAAGGATAGCCGTGTCGTCTGCGTAGATCGCAAGGCTAGTTCGGGGGGGTTTGGGTATGTCCGCGGTGAAAATCGCGTACAGGAGCGGGGACAGCGCCGAGCCCTGGGGGACTCCTGCGCTAATTGGATGCTCCACAGATAAAGCGTGCCCAATGCGTGCTTTAAACGTGCGGGAATCCAGGAAAGATTGGATGAGCTGCACCATCGCCAACGGCACGCCTGCTTGGTGAAGCTTGTAAACAAGTCCATCATGCCAGACGGTGTCGAAAGCCTTCGCAACGTCGAGGAACACCGCGCCAGTCAATTGTTTCCATTCAATTGATTTTGCGAATTCGACTACTCGGAGGAGTTGTTCGGAGGTTGAGTGTTGGGGCGAAAACCGAACTGTTCATCGGGGACTACGCCTCGTTCGTTGACGAACTCAGCTAGCCGTTTCCGAATCACACGTTCAGCGATCTTCCCCACGGACGAGAGGAGACTGATGGGTCGGTGATTTTCCGGGAAAATGTGATTTTTCCCCGGTTTCGGGATGAAAATGACGTGGGCTTCTTTCCACCTAGCTGGAAAAAGACGGAATTTAAACATCGCATTAATGATACCTGCTAGTGCGACGATGGCTTCGTCGGGAGGTTTTCAATGCTTTGTTCGGGATGCCATCTGGGCCTGGGGCTTTCCTGGGCTTGAGGAGTCGGATGATTTCGCGGATTTCGTCGGGATTGACTTCGCGGATCTGGTCGTCTTCGTCGGGTTCTGCCATTCGAATTTCTTCGACGGTTTCCTCGACGAGGTCCAGGTGCTCGTCATCTGCATCAGGGTCGATGTTCGTCTGGCATTGGTTCTCCAGACTGTGAGCGAAGGCGGCGGCTTTGTCCTCTTCTGTGAAGACGATGCCGTTGTTCGCGCTGTGGATCGGTGGAAGTGGCCGCTTGTCGCTTCTCAGCGCTTTGGCCATTTTCCAGGTCGATCCGTCCACGGTGTTCAGGGATTCTAGTCGTTGTTCCCACTGCTCGTTCCTAAGATTGAGCAGTGCTCGCCGGACTTCCCATTGGAGGCGGTTCGCTGCAGTCCGGTCGTCCTGTTCTCCAGTTCGTCGTGCTGTTCGTCTGGCTCTGTTCTTTTCCCTGATGAGATTCGCGATACGCTGTGGTATCGCGGGCCGTTTGAATGGCCGCACAGGGCGTCGAATTGAGGTCGCGTCGATGGAGGCCCGGATACGATTTTCGTAGTCCAGGGTTGCTCTTTCGACTTGCTCGCTGTCCTGGAAATTCGTTACAAACTCACCAAAGTTGCCCTTGATATGTTCGGCGAATTTCGTCCAGTCCGTGGTCGTGATTATGTTGGCCGCGGGATCGTTGGGTTCGTTCCCGATGCGCATAATCACCGGGAGGTGGTCGGAGTGGAGCTCGTCGACGACGTTGACGTCCACTTCGTGTCGGAGATTCTTGACGAGGGCAATGTACAAGACATCACCTGGTGCATCTGGTCGGGCTCGGTGGTAGAACGTCGGTTCTTCGGTGGAGATGACGTCTACTTCCGCGGTGTTATGGAGGAAGGTTAGGAGACGCCTTCCGTTCGCGTTGTTCTGGCGGCTGTGCCAGTCCGAATGCTTGGCGTTGAAATCGCCAGCTGCGATGGTGGCCTCTTCGCCTGCGACGAGGTCAGCGATGTCTTCAACCTGGAGCGTGTTGGAGTTGTTGTAACAAGCGATTAGGCGCAGAGGCCCTCTCGCAGTCACAACGGTTACCGCCGTCGCTTCTAGTTGTCGGAGATCGGGGACGTAAGAAGAAGAGTGTTTAATCTCTTTTCTTACGTAGATGGCCGTTCCTCTCCCGTTTCCGTCCCGGCGTTCCGTTCGGTGCAAGGTGTAACCCGGCATCTTGGGATCTCGGGAGTCCCACAGGAGGTTCGTCTCGTTGACGAGGATGGCATCGAGCTGGTGGTCTTCCATGAACTCTTCGAGTTCATAACGCCCGCTCCGGAGTCCATTGGCATTCCAGAAGGCGATCTGTAATGAATTTACAATTAGTGGCGTACTACCCATCTAATTTTTAAAAAGGAGGGGAAGGAATGCCGCCATTTTCTCCGCCATGGACTGCGAGTCCTTGGCGGCGGCGATGGCGGTCATGAGTTGGGTCTTTTGGAGCTGAAGGTCGGCCTGTTGGCGAGCCGTGAGGGCGACCTTCTTGGGGACGGGAGCGGGTTTGGGTTTTGGGGTGGCCTTGGGGAGGGCACCGCGCTTGGGGGCGGCGGTCCTGGGGGCGGTCGTCTTGGACGATGTGGAAGGCTTCTTGGAGGCCTTCTGTTGCTGCGGTTTGGGGAACTTGGGACACCCCTTGTAGCTGGCCGGATGTGGCCCGCTACAATTCGCGCATTTCGCGGGCTGCCTGCGTTGCTTCTCGCAGTCGCTGGTCTGGTGATCAGCGCCGCATTTGACGCAACGGTGTTCGGCCCGGCAGTGCCGCTGGGAGTGGTGGAATCGCTGGCAGCGGTGGCACTGGGCAGCATCCTTCCTCTTGTGGGGCTTCTCCACCTTGACGGAGAGGCCGCAAAGTGTCTTCACCTCGAAGACTTCGGCCTTCTTGGCCATGGGCATCTCGGCGAGGACGAGGAGCATCGGGCGGTCGTTTCGGTTCATCCGACTGACCTGAATTGGTTGGAGACCCAGAGACTCTAGGTCTTCCAACACCTCCTGGCTGGCAACTCCTACGGCGATGCCGCGGATGACGACGCGGAGAGTTTTCTCCTCCGGGAGCGTGAAGGTGTGATACTGCACCTTCATGTTGTCCAGAAGTCTTACCAGGCTTCTGAAGTCGCTCACCTCGACCGGCTGAATGCGCACCCCTTCCGGGGTGGATTTCGCCTTCGAATACCGGATGGAGTTATCCGTCATCCGACGCGAAACTTCTGACCATCTCTGGCCGTCCCGCAGGATTATGGGCGGAATCCTGCTTTTCGGGGTGGTTGGGGGACGTGGTGTCACCACGGGGACCTCCGTCTCCATGGTCTCCTCCTGGGGCTCGGGCCGGGGCTCGGCGGGGGTCTCGTCGACGACCGGGGTGGTCTCGGCGGTGGTGGCGGGCTTGGCCCTGGCGGTGTCCCGGCTTGGGCCTGCCGGGGGCTGGGGCTGGGGCTTCTTTTGCTGCTTGGCAGCATGGGGGGCCGTCTGGGGCTTGGCATTTTTCTGCTGCTTCTTGCCAGCAGCAGATGGGGCTGGCTTCTCCGTGGCCGCGGGCTTGGCTGGTGGCTTGGGCATCACATCACGGTTGGGGGCGGAGACGCAATCTTCGGCTTTTTGGCCGAAGTGGAAGGCGTGGGGGCTTGCTCCTCGCCGCTAAGGGCGGAGAACATATTGCCAGTCGTGAAGACTGGCTGGGGGGTGGGGGTGGCTGGCCTCTTTGCGCCAGCTCTGGCGGTGGGGACCTCCTCGAAGGGGGACTCCAGGGGGGCCTCTTCGGACGTGATGTCCATGGACTCGTCCGAGTCCGAAGTGTCATCGTCGGTGGAGGTCTCGGCCGGGGTGTAGACCTCCTCCATCTTCTTCTCGATCCTCGAGATCCTTCTGGCATGCTTCTTCAATGCCGCCTCCATCCTGGTCACGACGGCCAAGATTCTCGACAGCATGGCATCTCCTGGGGCCCCTGCCTGCGCCATGGTGGCACTGACAGAGCCTGGGACGTGTTGTGGTTGCGAAATTATTTGTGCCACATCGACCACTAATCGCTTTGGAAAAAGCAGCGTAGCCGATGGAAAACGTTGCGAAACGTTGCTCAAGGGATGCTAGCGATAGCGCGCTGAAAAGCACAGTAACGCAGCGAACTCGGTGAACTTCACTGGAGCGTTGGGTCACAGCACGACGGCAGATTCACAAAAGCAACAAATATGCAAAAGCAAACTCACCACCGGAACAGACAACCTTCCTCTCCAACTGACGACTCACGACTGGTGTTGGCGACTTATTCAAGGTCAAGGTCAAATACATTTATTTATAATATGGGTTTTACAGTGGGGTTCTTAGTCTAATTACAATCATATGTGGTGCAGCTGAGGCTTAGGGCCTTTTCAGCACAGGTTTACATAGAGTCCTTAAGATATTTACATTTCATTCCTATAATTAAAGCTATTACTAGATAGAATAAGTATTTGAAATTGAAAAATTGGATAGTGGTTTATAAACTTAAACTTATTTACAATATTTACAATATACAGTGGTCGTGGGGTCGGGTCCTTGGGAGGGAGGTGGATCATCTCAGAGAGAATGGAGTCTCTTCGACGATGGACTGGAGGGCTTCGGGTAGGTTTGGGTATAGTTTGGATAGTAGGGCTGTTGGGGGGTGTTTGTGTTTGGTTTTGGGTATTTTGGGAATGCGGTTTAGAAGGCGGTTATTGTTAGTTGGGTATTTGTCGGAAGTGTGAAGAGTTTGGATGGCTATTGTGTTGGTGGAGTTGAGCGTGCGGTGGATGTATTTCTGTTGGAGTTCGGTTAGTCGTGAAGCGATAGTGGGAGTTTTGGCGGTGGTGTGAACATGCGAGGAGGGGAATTTGTGGTCAAGTTTGAGGATTCTGCGTAGGATTTTTCGTTCGGATGTTAGGATTCTATTGAGAATTCGTTGGGAAAGGGAGGCATAGAGGGGGGCTCGGTATTCTATGACGGGCCGGATGAAGGATTTGTAGGTGTGTAGAAGGGTTTCTGTGTTGCAGCCGCGGATTAGGTATAGGAGGTTGGCTCGGTTTCGGATCTTTTTTAGGGTGAGGTCGAGGTCAGCGAGGAGGGAGCAGTTTTGGGAGAAGGTGATACCGAGATATTTGATGGTTTTTTGTTTGGGGATGGGTTGGTTGTGAAGTGTTAGTTTGGTTCGGGAAAAAGCATACTGTTTGGGTGTGGCATGCGGGAAGGATATAAGGATTGATTGGGATTTTTTGGGATTGGGTGAGATTCTCCATTTGTTGGCCCATTCCTCGAATTTTCGGAGTAGCTGCTGGATGTTGGCGGCGGCTCGGGTGGGGCATTTGTTGGAGGACCAGAAGGCTGTGTCGTCTGCGAACATCCTGGTCTTGGTTCGTGTGTTGTCTGAAAAGGGAAAATCGCTGCAGTAAATCAAATACATAGTGGGTGAGAGCACGGAGCCTTGGGGGACCCCGGCGTCTATGCTAACTTTTCTGGATTTGGTGTTCGAGATTTTTACATTGCAGGATCTGTTGGATAGGAATGAGTCCATGAGTAGGATGAAAGCGGGGTTGAGTTTTAGGGAGATAAGTTTATGGATTAGGCCGTCGTGCCAGACTTTGTCAAAAGCACGTTCTATGTCTAAGAAGACTGCGGCTGTGCACTCTTTGAGGTTTGAGTGTCTGGTGGTATCTGTGTGGAATTCTAGTAGAGGGTTGATGGTGGAGCGTTGAGGTCTGAAGCCAAATTGTTGGTCTGGGAGAAGGTTGTGTGTTTCGAGGAGTGGGGCTAAACGTGATGCAAGGATTTTTTCAAAGATTTTGCCCATGATGTTGAGGAGAGAAATTGGGCGATAAGATAGGGGATCGCATTTGTCCTTGTCAGGTTTAGGGATCATAATCGTTGATGCGGATTTCCACGCTTTTGGAAAGTAGGAGGAGGATATGCAGCTGTTGTAGATTGTTGTTAGGGCAAGTATTGCGGGTTCTGGGAGATTTTTCAGGAGGATGGCTTTTATTTCGTCGGGGCCGGGGGCTTTGGAGTTTTTTAGACGTTTGATAAAGGATGAGACTTCGTCTGAAGATGTTGGGTTTGATGGGTCATCGTCGGGTTGTGACGCAAAGTTGGGTGGGCTTTCGCGGAAATCTTGGACTTCTTGGGAGACTTTGTCAAAGAAATTTTGGTTGAAGTTGGGGTTTTGTGGAATTGAGTGTATTGCTTGAAGTGTTTCCGCGAAAAGGTTCGCTTGATCTTGGTGGGAGGTTAGGAATGTACCGTTGTGTTTTAGGTAGTGTGTTTTTTGTGGTTTTTGTCCGGTTAGTGTTTTGAAGGTGTTCCAGTACTCTTTCCCGTTTCTATAATCAAGTTTCGCGCACGTGCTTGACCATTGTTCTTCGCGGTACTGGTTGATGTCGCGGCGGATTTGTGCATTGAGACGATTGAAATGTGTTTTAATGAAGGGGTCGCGAGTTCTGACAAATGTTCGAAAGAGTTTACGTTTGTGTTTGATTAAATTTAGAATTCTCTGGGGGAGCGGGCGTTTGTCTATTGGGATGTGTTTGATTTTTACTGAAGTGTTTTTTGCTTGTGTTATTGTGTCGGTTAAAAGTTTGACTTGGTTGTCGATTATTTCCGGTTCGCGAGTTGGGTTAATTTGTGGGAGGTTTTCTGTGATGTGTATTTTGAATTTTTGCCAGTCGGCGTGTTTAAAGTCGTATATGGGTACATATGTTGGGGTGGAGGAGGGGCAGGCAGAAGAATTTGGCGACTTATTGTTACCGGATCAAAACTACGAAAGCACTGCAGCCAATGAGAATCCTGGATTCGTGCCGAACTAGTGGGCGGAGCCGATGCGAGTCTATAAAAACACAGCAGATCGAGTCGTCAGTTGACAAAATACCTAGGTGTCATCGTCGACAAACGGCTGTCCTTTATCCCTCATATTGACTACATCGTGGCCAATACGAACAAGATAAAGGGTTCGTTGTCTGCGCTGATCGGAAGGCGCAGTAAGGTGTCGATCAGGAACAAGTTGTTGCTGTATCGCGCCATCATCCGCCCCACCATGTCCTATGCTTCAGTGGCCTGGAGCTATGAACCCTCCAAAACCCAGTTCCACCGTCTGGAAGTCATCCAGACGAAAATTCTCCGACAGGTTTTCAAAGCCCCATGGTTCGTCAGAAACGCCCAACTGCTCCGAGAGGCCAACCTCCCGCCGCTGAAGGAGTTCCTGCACGAAGTCGCCCTCCGAGCCTTCAGGAAAGCTGAAGAGCACCCCAACCCCCTGGTGCGAGAAGCCGTCGACTACGCAGTCGCAAGCGGCCCCGTAGGGCGCTGCTTGAAGACCGAATCGGCAAGTAACACCACCTGCCGTCTCCACCGACCGGCCTTTCCCGGCCTTCCCAACTTCCCGACCGCATCGCCTCCAAGGTGTTGCACATCTAACGCCAGCGCATAGCGCATTTTTTCTGTTTCAGATCTCTCCACCGGCCGCAGGACCGCGAGGAAGAGCCGACGATGGGGGCCAACTCCTAGGCAATCAATAGCTCAACCGAGCTCGGTAGCGCAGCCCCCGCTGTGTCTACCGGGATGCGCGTTGTGGGTGTAAGGGACAATGTCCTGGTACCCGAGCAGAAGAAGGAGGGGTTTTAGGGCGGTAACCATTCCCCCAGTACCACCGTAGGCCGCAGAAGAGGCCAAGAACCATTACGGTGGTCTGCGTAGACATTTCCCATCCACCAAAAAAAAAAAAAAAATCGGGAGACTCGTGGCTTCGTGAGTCGTCAGTTGGAGAGGAAGGTTGTCTGTTCCAGTGTGGTGAGTTTGCTTTTGCTTGTTTGCTTTTGTGAATTTGCCGCCGTGCTGTGACCCAACGCTCCAGTGAAGTTCACCGAGCTCGCTGCGTTATTGTGCTTTTCAGCGCTTTATCGCTAGCATTCCTTGTGCAACGTTTCGCAACGTTTTCCATCGGCTACGCTGCTTTTTTCAAAGCGATTAGTGGTCGATGTGGCACAAATAATTTCGCAACCACAACACGTCCCAGGCTCTGTCAGTGCCACCATGGCGCAGGCAGGGGCCCCAGGAGATGCCATGCTGTCGAGGATCTTGGCCGTCGTGACCAGGATGGAGGCAGCATTGAAGAAGCATGCCAGAAGGATCTCGAGAATCGAGAAGAAGATGGAGGAGGTCTACACCCCGGCCGAGACCTCCACCGACGATGACACCTCGGACTCGGACGAGTCCATGGACATCACGTCCGAAGAGGCCCCCCTGGAGTCCCCCTTCGAGGAGGTCTCCACCGCCAGAGCTGGCGCAAAGAGGCTAGCCACCCCCACCCCCCAGCCAGTCTTCATGACTGGCAATATGTTCTCCGCCCTTAGCGGCGAGGAGCAAGCCCCACGCCTTCCACTTCGGCCAAAAAGCCGAAGATTGCGTCTCCGCCCCCGACCGTGATGCCCAAGCCACCAGCCAAGCCCGCGGCCACGGAGAAGCCAGCCCCATCTGCTGCTGGCAAGAAGCAGCAGAAAAATGCCAAGCCCCAGAGGGCCCCCCTTGCTGCCAAGCAGCAAAAGAAGCCCCAGCCCCAGCCCCCGGCAGGCCCAAGCCGGGACACCGCCAGGGCCAAGCCCGCCACCACCGCCGAGACCACCCCGGTCGTCGACGAGACCCCCGCCGAGCCCCGGCCCGAGCCCCAGGAGGAGACCATGGAGACGGAGGTCCCCGTGGTGACACCACGTCCCCCAACCACCCCGAAAAGCAGGATTCCGCCCATAATCCTGCGGGACGGCCAGAGATGGTCAGAAGTTTCGCGTCGGATGACGGATAACTCCATCCGGTATTCGAAGGCGAAATCCACCCCGGAAGGGGTGCGCATTCAGCCGGTCGAGGTGAGCGACTTCAGAAGCCTGGTAAGACTTCTGGACAACATGAAGGTGCAGTATCACACCTTCACGCTCCCGGAGGAGAAAACTCTCCGCGTCGTCATCCGCGGCATCGCCGTAGGAGTTGCCAGCCAGGAGGTGTTGGAAGACCTAGAGTCTCTGGGTCTCCAACCAATTCAGGTCAGTCGGATGAACCGAAACGACCGCCCGATGCTCCTCGTCCTCGCCGAGATGCCCATGGCCAAGAAGGCCGAAGTCTTCGAGGTGAAGACACTTTGCGGCCTCTCCGTCAAGGTGGAGAAGCCCCACAAGAGGAAGGATGCTGCCCAGTGCCACCGCTGCCAGCGATTCCACCACTCCCAGCGGCACTGCCGGGCCGAACACCGTTGCGTCAAATGCGGCGCTGATCACCAGACCAGCGACTGCGAGAAGCAACGCAGGCAGCCCGCGAAATGCGCGAATTGTAGCGGGCCACATCCGGCCAGCTACAAGGGGTGTCCCAAGTTCCCCAAACCGCAGCAACAGAAGGCCTCCAAGAAGCCTTCCACATCGTCCAAGACGACCGCCCCCAGGACCGCCGCCCCCAAGCGCGGTGCCCTCCCCAAGGCCACCCCAAAACCCAAACCCGCTCCCGTCCCCAAGAAGGTCGCCCTCACGGCTCGCCAACAGGCCGACCTTCAGCTCCAAAAGACCCAACTCATGACCGCCATCGCCGCCGCCAAGGACTCGCAGTCCATGGCGGAGAAAATGGCGGCATTCCTTCCCCTCCTTTTTAAAAATTAGATGGGTAGTACGCCACTAATTGTAAATTCATTACAGATCGCCTTCTGGAATGCCAATGGACTCCGGAGCGGGCGTTATGAACTCGAAGAGTTCATGGAAGACCACCAGCTCGATGCCATCCTCGTCAACGAGACGAACCTCCTGTGGGACTCCCGAGATCCCAAGATGCCGGGTTACACCTTGCACCGAACGGAACGCCGGGACGGAAACGGGAGAGGAACGGCCATCTACGTAAGAAAAGAGATTAAACACTCTTCTTCTTACGTCCCCGATCTCCGACAACTAGAAGCGACGGCGGTAACCGTTGTGACTGCGAGAGGGCCTCTGCGCCTAATCGCTTGTTACAACAACTCCAACACGCTCCAGGTTGAAGACATCGCTGACCTCGTCGCAGGCGAAGAGGCCACCATCGCAGCTGGCGATTTCAACGCCAAGCATTCGGACTGGCACAGCCGCCAGAACAACGCGAACGGAAGGCGTCTCCTAACCTTCCTCCATAACACCGCGGAAGTAGACGTCATCTCCACCGAAGAACCGACGTTCTACCACCGAGCCCGACCAGATGCACCAGGTGATGTCTTGTACATTGCCCTCGTCAAGAATCTCCGACACGAAGTGGACGTCAACGTCGTCGACGAGCTCCACTCCGACCACCTCCCGGTGATTATGCGCATCGGGAACGAACCCAACGATCCCGCGGCCAACATAATCACGACCACGGACTGGACGAAATTCGCCGAACATATCAAGGGCAACTTTGGTGAGTTTGTAACGAATTTCCAGGACAGCGAGCAAGTCGAAAGAGCAACCCTGGACTACGAAAATCGTATCCGGGCCTCCATCGACGCGACCTCAATTCGACGCCCTGTGCGGCCATTCAAACGGCCCGCGATACCACAGCGTATCGCGAATCTCATCAGGGAAAAGAACAGAGCCAGACGAACAGCACGACGAACTGGAGAACAGGACGACCGGACTGCAGCGAACCGCCTCCAATGGGAAGTCCGGCGAGCACTGCTCAATCTTAGGAACGAGCAGTGGGAACAACGACTAGAATCCCTGAACACCGTGGACGGATCGACCTGGAAAATGGCCAAAGCGCTGAGAAGCGACAAGCGGCCACTTCCACCGATCCACAGCGCGAACAACGGCATCGTCTTCACAGAAGAGGACAAAGCCGCCGCCTTCGCTCACAGTCTGGAGAACCAATGCCAGACGAACATCGACCCTGATGCAGATGACGAGCACCTGGACCTCGTCGAGGAAACCGTCGAAGAAATTCGAATGGCAGAACCCGACGAAGACGACCAGATCCGCGAAGTCCATCCCGACGAAATCCGCGAAATCATCCGACTCCTCAAACCCAGGAAAGCCCCAGGCCCAGATGGCATCCCGAACAAAGCATTGAAGAACCTCTCCGACGAAGCCATCGTCGCACTAGCAGGTATCATTAATGCAATGTTTAAATTCCGTATTTTTCCAGCTAGGTGGAAAGAAGCCCACGTCATTTTCATCCCGAAACCGGGGAAAAATCACATTTTCCCGGAAAATCATCGACCCATCAGTCTCCTCTCTTCCGTGGGGAAGATCGCTGAACGTGTGATTCGGAAACGGCTAGCTGAGTTCGTCAACGAACGAGGCGTAGTCCCCGATGAACAGTTCGGTTTTCGCCCCCAACGCTCAACCTCCGAACAACTCCTCCGAGTAGTCGAATTCGCCGCAAAATCAATTGAATGGAAACAATTGACTGGCGCGGTGTTC
The DNA here is from genome assembly GCA_022388445.1 of Zophobas atratus. Taxonomy (NCBI): domain Eukaryota; kingdom Metazoa; phylum Arthropoda; class Insecta; order Coleoptera; family Tenebrionidae; genus Zophobas; species Zophobas atratus. Next base: position 27,616,235 of record CM039449.1, on the reverse strand, counting down.
CTCGACGTTGCGAAGGCTTTCGACACCGTCTGGCATGATGGACTTGTTTACAAGCTTCACCAAGCAGGCGTGCCGTTGGCGATGGTGCAGCTCATCCAATCTTTCCTGGATTCCCGCACGTTTAAAGCACGCATTGGGCACGCTTTATCTGCGGAGCATCCAATTAGCGCAGGAGTCCCCCAGGGCTCGGCGCTTTCCCCGCTCCTCTACGCGGTTTTCACCGCGGACATACCCAAACTCCCCCGAACTGGCCTTGCAATCTACGCAGACGACACGGCTATTCTTACGCGCTCCAAAATGCCGCACCTCGTAACCCCCTACTTACAGGAGGCCGTGGATGCGCTGGAGGAGTGGTGCAAACGATGGCTCATTACAGTCAATCCAGAAAAGAGCACTACGCTTCTTATCTCGAAAAGACGTACTGGGCCTGAAGGAAACGTCACGATGTTTAACCGGGTCATCCCTTGGCGGAGCCAAGCAAAATACCTAGGTGTCATCGTCGACAAACGGCTGTCCTTTATCCCTCATATTGACTACATCGTGGCCAATACGAACAAGATAAAGGGTTCGATGTCTGCGCTGATCGGAAGGCGCAGTAAGGTGTCGATCAGGAACAAGTTGTTGCTGTATCGCGCCATCATTCGCCCCACCATGTCCTATGCTTCAGTGGCCTGGAGCTATGAACCCTCCAAAACCCAGTTTCACCGTCTGGAAGTCATCCAGACGAAAATTCTCCGACAGGTTTTCAAAGCCCCATGGTTCGTCAGAAACGCCCAACTGCTCCGAGAGGCCAACCTCCCGCCGCTGAAGGAGTTCCTGCACGAAGTCGCCCTCCGAGCCTTCAGGAAAGCTGAAGAGCACCCCAACCCCTTGGTGCGAGAAGCCGTCGACTACGAGTTCGACGAGGAAGCCCCCCCCAGTCGCAAGCGGCCCCGTAGGGCGCTGCTTGAAGACCGAATCGGCAAGTAACACCACCTGCCGTCTCCACCGACCGGCCTTTCCCGGCCTTCCCAACTTCCCGACCGCATCGCCTCCAAGGTGTTGCACATCTAACGCCAGCGCATAGCGCATTTTTTCTGTTTCAGATCTCTCCACCGGCCGCAGGACCGCGAGGAAGAGCCGACGATGAGGGCCAACTCCTAGGCAATCAATAGCTCAACCGAGCTCGGTAGCGCAGCCCCCGCTGTGTCTACCGGGATGCGCGTTGTGGGTGTAAGGGACAATGTCCTGGTACCCGAGCAGAAGAAGGAGGGGTTTTAGGGCGGTAACCATTCCCCCAGTACCACCGTAGGCCGCAGAAGAGGCCAAGAACCATTACGGTGGTCTGCGTAGACATTTCCCCTCCACCAAAAAAAAAAAAAAAAACAGACTATAGATAATGCCAACGTAGTTGGTGAAACGTGTCGACAATTTTTATATTTTCGGTGATATAGGGTAATAAACGGTCTTATCGTGCACTCAGTGATCGAAGAAGATTCGCGAATCTCGAGATATTCACATCAAAACATCCACCAGGATACGCCAACCACAACACAGCCTGCTGAAAGAGACACGATATCATTCCGTCAGGATCGGCTTCAGGTTAACGTCTGTAACCCAAGCTTAGGCAGACAAAAAAGTTGCGTCTCTACGGCGTTGAACTGTGAACATTTGGACCGGCGAAAGGGACTGACGCTTTAGCAAGATCTGACATTTTTTGCGTTCCCTTATTTACCTTTACATTATGGAACAAATATTAATTTATAATTTTTTATGTACAAGCCAATCAAACGTTTACTCATATCTGATATCGTTTGCTGTTTGCCTCCTGACGAGTTAATTTTTAGCTATTAGTTCATTTATGGACTAAACTGTAATTTAATTATATTATCTTTTTATTTAATTTCAAGTATTACTTACCTCTTCGCAAACATAGTTAATTCTTTATAAGCAGCACTGAAATATATGTCTCTATTTTCTTTACAATAAAAACGAACACAAACATGTCATGAAAACTAACATTATTATTTATGTTACAATCTTCTGAGAAACACGTCTGTGCTTGTATATGACTGTCGACATGTGTATTTTATTTTGTCTGACATCCCGACTACTTACTCACGTTTCAAATTTGTTCCTATACATCAGCTGTAATATTATACAACTGTTTTAAATAAAATACTATTGGGAATTTAAGTTGAAGTCCTCAGTGTCTAAATGAAAGCCAAAAGATATCGACAGGCTTTCTCGCACGTGACTGTACGTTGCCCTCTGCACACACAACTTTTCTTCCAGGAACTGGTGTGATCTATTTTTATAGATTGGTAGGTACATGGCACTTTTGCCATGATTGTGCGTCAAAATCTTTCAGACGTGTTTATTTCGAATAATTGATAATGTCTACTTTAATTGTTCGTGTCCGAATTGGCGTTAGTGCACAATTATGGTGGACCAGTTTTCGGGTTTCACAGTTGAGATACTTCGAACGCTCGAGCAGTGTCCATGCGATAGATTTTTTTGTGCAGTAAGTCGTATTTTACAAAATTAATTACACTATGCAACACTAAAAAATTCACAGAAATTTCAGATAGCGTTTGAGGTTGGGTATACTCCATATAGTAAAGAAAAAAATGTTTTATACTCACATCACATCACAAAACATAGATAACGGGTGTTTTGTTTTTCTTACTTTTTGGGACACTTGATTGCATTTAATCGTAAAAATATCGCTTTTATGTACCCACCCATGCTTGCAGACTTCTGTTGGTGTCTTCAGAGGGATACTGCGAGATCTGACTACAATAGGAATGCCAATCGTTCGAAAAAAAAGACCTTTTTCAATGAAAAATTAAGTATTGTTTTATTAATTTTGTATGATTTCAAAAAATTCAATAAACACTTTTCATTTTGATACCTGGTATGATAGCTTGGGTACCTATACTCCATATACTAAAGAAAAAAATGTTTTATACCCATATCACATCATAAAACATAGATAACGGGTGTTTTGTTTTTCTTACTTTTTGGGACACTTGATTGCAGTTAATCGTAAAAATATCGCTTTTATGTATCCACTCATGCTTGCAGAGTTCTGTTAGTGTCTTTAGAGGGATACTGCGAGATCTGGCTACAATAGGAATGCCAATCGTTCGGAAAAAAAAGACCTTTTTCAATGAAAAATTAAGTATTGTTTTATTAATTTTGTATGATTTCAAAAAATTCAATAAACACTTTTCATCTCCAAACCTGATGTGATGGGTTGGGTACCTATACTGCATATACTAAAGAAAAAAATGTTTTATACTCATATCACATCACAAAACATAGATAACGGGTGTTTTGTTTTTCTTACTTTTTGGGACACTTGATTGTAGTTAATCGTAAAAATATAGCTTTTATGTATCCACCCATGCTTGCAGACTTTCTTTGGTGTCTTCAGAGGGATACTGCGAGATCTGGCTACAATAAGAATGCCAATCGTTCGAAAAAAAAACCTTTTTCAATGAAAAATGAAGTTTTGTTTTATTAATTTTGTATGATTTCAAAAAATTCAATAAACACTTTTTATTTTGAAACCTGATGTGATACGATTCTTTCAAGCATAATCCTCAATTGAGTTTGAGGTAAGAAATTTTAACTGCATACTGTGCATTCTGTGAATTTTATTTTTTTTTAATTTGTTGCATAGTGTTATTGCTTATTGCTGTGTTAATTTGTCACTTTTTTCTATTATGTGCAGCAACCGAAATTACAGGCTGAGCCAATAAGGACGATATCTCATCAATTAAGTATTATGATGGACGAATCTTTAAGCAGCATAAACTAAATTATTTTCACTTCCACAAGATGACCTATTTTTGAGGTGCAGCATACAATTTAAGCTTTACGAGCATATTATTTTTCAAATTTAGATGCGACGTTGCCAATTTATTTTGGTGTTTTTTAATAGCATATCATGTATCAAAGAATTAAAAATGTTTTTTTTATTTAAATGGTTTAAATCCCGAGGCTTGCCAAGAGCTTTAAAATTCTCGAGAGAACAAAAACAGTTTAATCCCGTGTTACTTATAAATTTTTTCCAATACCGATAGATTTATTTTAAATCCAATTTAGAATTTATAATCACTTTTGTCGTTGTTATTTCATCCAAGAAAAACTAAGGTGTTAATATGACGCTTGTTTATTACCGTCAAAAAAATTGGTCTAAAGTCATTTATACAGGACTTCCCCCGCACCTAAAGACAAATACCTATTCAAAGAAATTCAATGTGCTAGAAAAAAAATGTCGACAAGGATGGAGCGAACTAATGTCGGCTGAGCTCAAGTTATCTAAGAAATCTACACGTCCACCAACAGTCGTTATGTACGTAAGCCAAATATCAGTTATACGCATAAAAAAAATTGTAAAATAATTGTGATAAAAATCAAAACAGACTCATAAACCACAAACATAGGAGTATATATGTTATAACGTGTAAATATGAAAAAAAAGTTTAAATTTAGTTACCACGATATCCTTAACTAAATGAGGCAATTTATTTTATTGATTAAATTAAGAACGACTCACTCAATTTTCTCGAAATTTTGAGAATACAGTAGGTACTGCTATTGTTAACATTGCACTGTATCTATCCAAGTTGACATGTGTCTTGCAAAAATGTTGATGACATCATCACAAAAACCTTTGGCAATGGAAAAACTCACTTAGAACATATACGTTATTAACAATTATAGACTCATCATACTTTGCACAAAGCACATTTAAGATGATAATAACATTAATACTAATAATAATAATATTTATTAAAATCAGTGACATACAAACGTGTTTGATATTCGTCATTGAAAAGTGGAGACATGTACAATAAAATAGATAGGATTTATTCAGCAAAATTTTGGGGTGGCGTGATCAATTTTTTAGGGGGGATGACCAAATATATTTTGATCAAAAATATACCATGCCTATGATAACTTTAAAACATCTCCAAGATTTCAAAGCATTTGGTTTTGTAGTTCCTGATTAAATCAATAAAATAAATTTACGCATTCATTAATTTTTTTGAATCATCCTGTATATGCAAATCCAAAAAATATTAATGGAACGATAAATCACAAGTATTGTCTCATCATACTTTGCACATTTAAGATAGTATTTATTCGGGACAAGTAAATATATTTTATGCTCTTTATACCCTAAAACATCTGCAAGATTTTAAAGCATTCGGTTCAGCAGATTCCAAATTAAATGTCAAAATGTTGTTTCCTAATTTTGATTTTTTTTTTCCAAAAATCTGAACGTTTCGGGTAAAATCTCAATTCGGAGTTATACATAAACTACGTGTGTAAGAGTATGTTATTTGATACAATTTAAAACCCATTTACTACCTACAATTTTGAAGTAACGTCATCACATTAGTGGTGGGGATGATTAGACAAATTTTGGTTAGCGTTTTACCATCTACATGATATACCTAATATAAATACAAAATTTCTTATCTGTCTAATAAAAATCGTACACAAGATTTAAAAAATATACTACCTAATTAGAAAAAGTTTTGAAATCACAATATAAACTCTAAGCAAAATTTTACATTTACATGACGCAATTCTTGGTGAAGATGAACAGAAAAAAAAATCTACATAACAGACTCAAAATATACCAAAAAAAAAGGGTTTCGGCAAATATTTGTTTAAACATTCGCCTTCACAAATAGACGGAAGTGGAAAATCGATATTTTCACCCCATAAACTGGAGAATGTCCAGAAAACAAGAAATAAAAGTTTAAAGAAAATAACCCTGCTACACTACATTTGGAATTTAAGAACATTCTAAAGTTAATTTAACCGAAATTTTAATAAACACTTCACAATAAACTCAAACATTGAACACCACTTTCTTTATGATTGTCTGAAACGTTTTGCGAATCTCATGAACTTCTTTTAATTGCAGTTAAGTATGTGCCAAATACAAAAATACAAAAATGAAATTTAAAAACACAATAACTATAATTGCAGTGAATAATAAGACGGTCCGTAATGATATAAAAATCAAAGTTGGATTTAATGTTTAAATAATAATTAACATTGATAAAAAATTACTAGATATTCCAACTTATTTCAGTCGAAAAGGCCAGTTTTAAATAAAATAATCTGACGAGATTTTAATGTTTGAGTTCTTGTTGAAATAAACATATTTATCAAGTCGTTAAGTAAAGTTTGGGGACCGAATTTGAATTAAAATTTCGCGCAAACGCGAAATCGCATTTGAATAATTTGAATTGGAAAAAAATTCAATCAAGGAAATCGTTAAACATAGGCAACCATGTGCACGTTTAGTTCTTTTCTGGTAGTGGGTAGTTCTGCTAGGTAATTTAATAATTAATTAAGTAATTACAGGGTTGGTAAAAATGCTCGCTTAGTAGAGGGAGGTGAGACAGGTTATTTTTGATTTGTTTGTCGTGTGTGAAACCACGTGGTAAGTAAACTAGGCTAAGTTTAGTTGGTTTAGTAATTAATAAAAAGGGGGAATCTTTGTTTAACAAAAATTAATTGTAACGACGACGACGCCACAGTTTCTTCAACACATGTAGCTAATTCTTGCGGTTTTTCCAAGCGGAAATAAGTGCATTTTCAACTGACGCCCACACGGAGTATAATTTTGTTTTATTGTTTGCAAATTCACAGTTCATGTTAGGTTTTTAATCGTTAACTGGCTCTAACACAATTTAACAGTCATAAGTTTGTTCAGATAAAAATACTTGCTAGATTTCATGAAATTCACTTAGTCAGGGCTCATTCTTTGTTTAACTAATCATGAATAAGGTTTCTGGATGGTTATACGTAAGTGTTACATTATAACAACTATATCATCGTTACCATCATCACACCACCGAGACATTTTTTCTCGCAACGTTGAAAATTATACATATAACCGAGACGCACATACCTCGGAACGCTGGATACATTTGTTGTTATTTGTGTTTTTTTTGGGGGGGGGGGGATAAGTTGGGGACAGTGCACGATATAAACTCTCAAAGCTAATGGTTTTAAGTAACAAGTTTAAATTGAACGTAAATTTTCATGCTGTGTTGTTCTCAACGTCACGTAACTTTTGTCTGCACAAGTCTTTTTTTTTGTTTTTTAAATCTTTGCTAGTTTTTTTTTATGTTAATATTTTGTTGATTAATGTTTGCATCATATAAATTGTCTAATGTCCAATCTTAATCTCAGATACAAATTCTTTGCTTTTTCAAATTTCACAAGAGTGTATGGCGAATTTAAATTTTGTTTATTGTTTTTTTTTAACTTTAACACTTGTTCAGTTGTCGTTTAATATCAGAATCATGGAAATTGAACATTTAAATGGAATGGAGGTAAATAACGCAGAAACACATGGTGGAAGCGGAGTGCGCGGTTCCTTGTTGAGCTGGCTGTCGCGCCATCTGCGCAAAGGATGCAGGCCTAGAGAAGAAGTCAGGAGCGGTCGGGATGACGTAACGCTGTCGGCTTCTCTATACGAACATGTCATGTTCGTATGGAGAAGTGCTGCTTGCGATAGATAGCAATTCCGATCGTGCTACAATGGGTAATTCAGCTGTGTTCTAAAATGAAATTGAGATAGTTCATCGCCACACTCTTATAGCACTCTGGTGGCGCTCTCGCTGCTAGTTTTTTTAATTAAAATGTTGTTCTT